>JACCGJ010014506.1:0-110664 GCA_013407085.1 Atriophallophorus winterbourni
AAGTACGGTGCCCAAGATTGAACACTGCATTCCAAGTGAGGCCACGCGACTACTATGTATAAGGGAATAAAGATTGAAGGTTTTCGGCATGACAACGCTGAGCGCAGTCTGAATGCGAGCCTTGCTTGCAGCTTCGGCACATTGAGTAGCCCACTTTAAATCTCATGTTACAGTAAAACCGAGATCCTTCACTTCCTGAGCAGCAGCTATTCTGATAGTTCATTCGCTGACTTCCAGTTGTGTTGTCGCCCAATCAGTCGTCAGAACGCAGCTCTTCTCCAAGTTTAGTGGCAAGTCCCATGATTTTTTCCACTCGATTACATTTTCTAAATCAGAGATAAGCGTATCCCTACTGTCGGTTCATAGGATCTTAAACATCATCAGCAAACATGAAGCAACGTTACTCAGCAGGCTAGCCGGTCGTTTACAAAAAATAATAAAAGTAGTGGACCAAGCACCGAGCCTTGATTCACTTCCCACTCATTAGCACTGATTCCGCAGAGCAACCCCCTGCCCTCCAAACAATAGTGAGCATAAAATTTTGATGAGACATCAGCTGTATAAATAGCACTGTCTGTCAATCACTTCGCTAACTGAATAAGAAAAAACAGACCGAACCCAGATCGCGTAAGTTAGATTATCTCAGCTTTAATATCGATGTGTTGTTCGTGCTTTCCATAATGATATTGCTCATGTTCGCAAATTAAGGAGGGACCTTTTTAGACGTCTCAGAATCGTTTTCAGCATACGTCTGTTTGATTCATCCTTAGTGTAGCTCATGCAAAATTTGCGCGGCTATACTCTTTTGAGTATAGCCTCGAGGTTTGAAACAAAACAAATATGTTTGTGAGCACAAGTGATGGAACATGTTAATGGTACCAGCCTAACCCAACCGTGGCATACAAGCCCATGTTGATCATATTCTCGCAGCTTCACCCCCTCTCCTAAGTTCAAGCGACAAGATATTAATCGTGGGTTTCACGTGATGAAATTGCATGCAATTGCGCTACATTTTCCAGAATGTTTTCAACATATGGGTTGCGTTTTGTTATATACTCATACCGATGTATGTTAAAAAGCCGAAACAGTAAATTTATGGATTTGAATGATCGATATGCATCTGATGCATCTTAATAAACCTTCAAATTTTAAACACGATGGTTATAAAGCTTTTATTTTCAGGGTGACATTTGATGTGCTTAATCAGACATTAATTGAAATATTTCGTGTGTGAAATTGCCAGCTATTTCTAACGACGTCCGGCATGTCACTTGTTACGAAAACATGCACACCTATCCTACTGCCGATCATAAGCATGTGCACATATATATTTTGTTATGCAACAGCTCATTGGTAACATGTGAAACAACCCGATGATTAAACTGAGTTCGTTTTTCTTCGCACAAAGATTGATGTTTTTTCATTTACATTAGGCCATGTCTGTGTAGCTCCAAGTTTTGAAATAATGTAGCAATGGAAAATTTCATAGAACAGATTTCATTTTCTCCGCACTCTTCAGTGTTATTTTCAATAAACTGGGTACACCTAAGCGATTTTCATGGAAAATGTTATTCATGTTTGTGAATAATCATCCGTGCCGATCACATAGAAATATTCACAAAGTTGATCACGACGGTTCATAATGCTCATGAGCTCAAATACGAGCGGAACTCGTGTCCAGTCCTTCCATTATGGACCGTCGTTATCTACTTTGTGAATTTTTCGATTGGCTTGACACGGATGAGTAGTCACAAACATGATAGACCTAAATGTGATGAGCTTTAGCGGTGAACCTAACATGTTAATGTTGTAAGTATTATGGTTCCGGAACTTATCATCATTCAGATTTCAGACAATTGTTCTACGTCGTTATTCTGTTAATTTAAAAAAATATGTCTCGCTGGATTTCTGTATCTTGGTACAAATTACACTGTGACTTTTCATATTATTTTGCACTGAGACTTTTAATTTTGAATTAAAGGTTTCAAGCTTAACATATAGATGAGCAGACGGCTTAAGCTTCGTAACATGTTTCCGCTTCAAATAAATTTCATTCAAACATTCGGTGTAGATTCTATTTTATGAAGGTGGTGTTTAGTTCGTAAAGATTATTGACCTAGATTCTCCAGCACACTTGTTGAGTATGTGAGTCGGCGTGGATTCAACTATGGAGATATGTATATTATCCAGTTGCAATTAAAAAAGATTCTTTCTTGAAAACTCTTCTGGCATGCGTATAGTTTTCAGATGTGACCAGAGTATCTACTAATAGGTATAACATTTGCATGCTGAGCTCTCAGCTCAAAATATGATAATCAAGGATGTATTGTTGGACACTTGTGAATTCGAGAATATCTTCGTTTGGCTTTGTTCGACCATTTTATAAATGATGTAATATATATCATTCAGGAGCAATAATACCTCCCGGGTCAATAAAATTTCAAATTTCGCGTATCACGTGTATAAGACACTCCGACACAAGGAAGATAGGATCGTACCATCAAATACTTTCTCGCAGACGACGCAGGTTTACGAACATCATATCGTTTCTTTCACAAAAGTTAACCAATCTAACAAATTAAAGCATAAAACATATACACGACCGGGATTGATTGATGTGGTATTGTGTGGCGTTTGCAAGAATTGACGAAGTCAAAGAATATTTTGTCATCCGATTCCAGGAAAGTATTGAATTTGATTAGTTTGTAATATGTCTCGTTCAGCACGGCAAAATGGGTTACTTTTGGTCTTGTCTTTCTACTAATCCATTATTAACAACACATTGTTTGAACATGGTCTACTGAGCCTATTCTAAATATGATCAATGACAAAACGAGTGATACCGCAAGACATTATCAAGCCCAGTGTTTCATCGTACGACATTAAATCTAATCGAAGTTCTTTTTAATCCAAAAAATATCGTTCACAACCAATTCAGGTTTTTAGAAACTCCGGTTTATCCAAGCATCAATTTATCTTAAAAATATCGTGGCAACGAAGAGTACCGATATCTAAAGGGTTGTCCTCGGTGCGTAAGGGCCTTCATTGTCTTGGCTTGGAAACAAACGTAATAAGCTTATTCAAAGTGTTGTTGATAAAGAGATGAAAACTATCTTACTATTAAAGAAGCGTGTTAAATTTAATTATACACAAAACTATCTCTTTATTATAAAACTGAACGATAATTCAGCAAAGATGATATTAATTTCAAACGCGAAATACTCTCAGGTTTTATTGGACTAACGCGCGACTTCGACCATAATTCGAGATAGTCGAATCAGGAAAAATTCGAATATTTTATACAACCTCATACCTATTTTCAGAAACATCACAGTGTGCATGCAGTTGATGTAGACTTACATCGACACCTCAAGAGATTGTTCACCATATATATTCTCAGTGATTTTATTTGCAGTAAATTGAACACCAAGGTCTTTGAGGCTTTTACCGCTGTCTACCATAGTTTAGCATTATATATTGAATATATATAATATATATAAGATATAGATATATATCTATATAGTAATATAGTATATATATCTAATATATCTATATATTATATCTATACTATATACTATCACTTATCGATATATACAAAGTCTTTATAACAACAACATTGCAAGCAACAACTTTGAAGCTACCAGACCTAATGGATCATACAAGGATGGAAAATATAGAACATCAAACAAAGCACTCTTAGAATTCAAAACCGTTTTAGCAACATCATCCGCATGTCAAAAACGTTCAGCGAAATTCGATAATCCAAAATTCTGACTCGTATAATAACATTAAACTTACCAATTCTTTATATTCATTAAATATACGCTGCTAACAATTGATATATTTTTACGAACGTAAATACCCGCTGCTAAATTGACTTTCAAAATTGACTCCAGATTTACCAAGAGTTTAGTAATTATTGATCATATTTAGCCTTCCACAGCTATTTAAGAAAGAAATCATTCATTTATTTATTCGAAGATTATTATATCACTTACCCATGATAAAGAACTTAGCCAATCATCAACCTGAAAGCTATGACGAATAGCTCAAAAAAGCAGCAAAAATATTTTCTGAGCATAAAGCATAAGAGTTTGCTTGAGTGCAACATTTGAGACAAATATCGAAAAAAAAGCTTCATAAGAGTTTACAACCGCGTGGTAATTAGTAGGTTCTTCCGATAGGTCATCCTGCTACCGAACAAAACATCATGACTTCTTGGTTTAAATTTGTACAGATACCTGTAAAAACATTTCTACAATTAGAGCCGAGAGCACAATGGCCTCTTCACGAATCCAAATTGAGTAGTGGATTTTAAATTATCGGTGACTCTAATTTCCCGAGTCTGCAGAGCCGTACAATTTACCCAGAACACTACATTAAATGCGCATTCAGTGAGTTGTTGAAGGATATAACTTTCCCCACAATCACATTGCGTGTAATACCCGAAACCGGGAAATCGATGTATGTTCACTCTTCGATGTCGTTTCGACAAGCAAAGTAACACTACATTGTAAACGTTGCTTGAGAAGGTCCTCTGGGACTAAGTGATCACATCGTCATCCAGTTTGACTTATTATTTGAAACTGTGAGAACAAATGATGCCTGTAAAGCAGTTAGACCCGATTAACTGCTAGCCGGAAACCAGTGACGCGCAAGAGTTTTGGGTATGGCTAATATCTAATTTCGAAAATTCAATCGAAGTGAGCTCCATATTTGTTCTCAGGAACTAAAAATAAATAGCTCAAATTTGGACTAAGAGGCCGGAATCATAAGTGGTTTAATATAAGTAACATTGCTTGGCGACACTATCGGCAAAACTCGTGATTCAAGGTTCAAGATTTATGGTTAAAAAAGCAAATTGCTGTACAGTACCATAGGATATACGTATAAAAAATTAAAAAAATCATTACTTGTATGATCATATCCATGTTCTTCATAGGTGGAGCAAAAATAATCCCCAATGGCAACACAGACTGAGGGAAAAGAATCTTTGGATGGACGGTAGTTCCGTGCGTTAAAAAATATAGACATCAATATGTAGGGGCCAACGCAGTAGTTCTCAACATAAGGTTTCGTAACCTTTGTTTAAAGATGTGCTCGTTCGCTGAGGTAACAATATCTGTCGGCAAGCTATTCCACAAGAAGCATACACGAACAGCGAAAAAGTGACGACGACAATTCAATCGTGAGTGTGGGATTTGAAGGGTCAAAAGGTGGCTGCGTGTGGGGACAACCGAACGAAACTTGAAGAGGTGTTTGAGAGGGTGGGATTTAGCGTATATGATTCGATATGTCAGAGTGAGGTCGTGTAGCATACGTCTGCGCTCGAGGGTGCAAAGTCCAAGTCTGGTCAGTCGCTGCTCGAAGGGTAAATTATTCAATCCGGTAACCATTTTGGTTACCTTGTGATAAATTCGTTCGAGGAGCGAGATGTTTTTTTCCATCCATGGCGTCCAGCGTAGTCAACGACAGGATGTATGTAAGTGTTTAGTAATTTCGCGCGTGAGTGTGGTGGGGAACGTCTGAGAATGCGTTTCAGTAAACCGAGCAAGCTGCACGCACGCTTGTAGACGGCTTCGCACTGTAGGCTGTTCTTCAAAGTTCCAGACACCAAGATTCCGAGATATTTTTATGATGTACTCCATTCAAGCGGGTGGCTGCCAAGTGTTTAGGTAAAGGGAAAAGGTTTTCCGACTTGCAACATTTTGCACTTGCGGAAGTTAAATGGCAGTTTGTTTTGGATTGACCACTGGTGCAGCTTATTCAAATCTCCTTGCAGAATTTGACAGTCCTCGATAGAGTTGACCTTCGTCCAGATTTTTACATCGTCTGCGAATAAAATAAGCTTACATGCTAGTAAGTTCGGTAGATTGTTTATAAATATGAGAAACAGTATCGGATCTAGAACCGAACCCTGAGGAACTCCGCTCGTGGCTTCAATTGTTCGAGAAGTTTCACCATCTATTCTGATTTTTACTTTGCGTCCAGACAGGTAACTTGTGAACCATGTTAGTAGGTTCCCGATGACGCCAACATTCTGCAGCTTCTGAAGCAGTGAAGAGTGATTCACTCTGTCGAATGCTTAAGATATATCTAAGTAACCGGCATGGACGAAACCCCTTTGGTCTAGTGCTTGCGTCCAGTCATTTAGAGTCATGAGCAAGTTAGACAGGCATGAATATGTTCTCCTGAATTCGTGTTTTGTGAAAGTTATAAGCTGATGGTTCTCGAGATATTTAACGAGTCGTTCACACACCAGGCGTTCCAAAATTTTAGAAACCGCTGAAGAAAGCGGAAAAAGGGGCGGTAATTCGTCGGATCAGAACGACTGCCCTCTTTGTAGATTGGTGTGATAACACCGGTTTTCCATTGAGTTGGTACGGTTTCCGTATTCAGTGAGTGCCTGAATAGACCACATAGTGAGCCACAAAGCTTCAGCTCGCATGACTTCAGAACATCAGGTGTTATTCCATCCTCTCCTGGTGATTTGCGAACGTTCAGCCCGCTTAAATGCTTTCGCACAACCGTGGGATTTACCTCGATGTTGCGAAGGCATTCGACCTGTAGTGGGCGCGGCAAAGACGCCAGCGTTGACACGTTCTTTGGACAAAATACTTGCGCATGAAATGATATTAGGGCATCAGCTGTATCCTTGACTTATCAGTCAGTCCGTTCTCTGTCTGGATAGAAAATACACCTGGTTTAACCTTAGTCGCGGTGTTTACGATGGTGTACAGAACTTAGGATGTCGTTCCATCTGGTCGATCAGCTTCCAATGGTGATATTGCTTGTCTTCTCGAATTAAGGACGTCACCTTGTTACGAAAACTACGAAAGTGTTCCTAAGATGCGTCTGTTCGTGCTATTTTGTGTGCAGCCCATGCGGAATTTCGCATGGCTATTCACTTTTCGAGTGCGGCTTCGGAGTTTGAAGCAAAATGTTCTTGATTTTCTTTTGGGAACACAGGTAGAATTTTCGTCTAGTTTTGTACCGATATAACTTAACAGACTAGAACAATGAGTATCTGTATTCTTAAGATCGAGATGTTTTTCCTCCATAATCGTAATGGCACCGCGAAGGCCGAAGTAATCAACTCTCCTGATGAACTTAAAGTCGCCCGACGCCCTTCTGGCGTTGCACACGAATTCGAAGGACAACACAAGATGGTCACTCAGCCCTAAAGGACTATGATACTGCACTGACTCTACTGCTGTTGCTTCGGAGGTTGAAACCAGATCTAGAATTGATGATTCATTGAGGCCCTTTTGTCGAGTGAATGAATGGACATGGTTGTATAGGGGAGTGAAAGTGATTACCTCACGGAATTCGTACTCAAGTGATTGCTGAGTATGCACACTTTTGGTGTAGGGATGTGGGGGGTTAAAATCACCCATTATTAACAATTGGCATCCCCTAAGGTTTCCAGCGTTGCACATCATTTGTAACAGCGTTTCATTGTGGGCATCGGAAGAGTTGGGCGAGCAGTAGATCACGCCAAGTATGCAGTTCTCTCCAGTTTCCAAGCGAAGGCTACACCACACGGTGTCCTGTAGATCAAACCTTGTGTCAGGTACAGCTGTGCGTTAAAGACGTTCGTTATATTACAAAGCAACTCCACCACCTGATCTTGAACGGTCTCGTCGAAGTAGGATGATGTTGGTAAGTGCCAGCTCGAAACGTTCACCTGATCGTAAAACCATGTTTCGGTAACAGCAATGATGTCAGCAGGAAACTGAGCGTTAAAATGGGATAATTCGGTGATTTTGTTCTGCAAGCACTGTGCATTTGTGTATAGGCATTTAACAGTGGTTTCCGTGTGTAGCGAGCCTATGTGGATGATGTTTGTTTGTCCGACCCCCTGAGAGCCGGACCATTGCAGTTTTTCAACAACTTTAGAGTTTAGTCTGTCCGTGTCTTCGCACGGCGTTGCTACAGCCTGTGTTTCGGAGGCAGCCTTCGGTATGCTGAGTCTGAGTTCATTTGGGATATTTTTCCAGTGTATTTTCCAATTTTGTTTGACAAAGGCTGTCATAGCAGAAGTTAATGAAGTGAGTTTTAAAGGGGGTGGTCCATCGCTTTTGTAGTTTGATGACCTCGAAATCCAGAAGGTATTTGCGACAACACTTTCGCGTGCCTAATCGCTTCTGCAACGTATAGCCACTGTTTATAGTCGTGTTGTTGTTGTTTCACGGCCTCTGTTGTACTGGTAGCCTCTGGAACGCCTAGAAGGATCAGACTGCGCTAAACTCTCGCTAAACTCCTGTATGTTGGTACAGATTACAGAGAGATTTTTTGCTATCTTTGGGGCGGCAACATTAGGTGTTAAAACTGATTGTTTGAGCGGAACCTCCCGATGAGCAGGCATCTTGGTCTTCGTAACCATTTTAGTGACAGAGGAGTTCGCGTCAGAAAAGTGTTTCGAATTATGTGGACGCTTGTGTACAGGTTGATCATCACCTTTTTCGGTTTGCTGCCTTTCTATAACCGGGGAAGAGACATGAAGTTCACAATCTGCTCTAGATCCGAGTTTACCAATTAGTAGCTCGTTTAGCAGACATTAGATTCTTTGTATACTACACTCTAAACATAAAAGTTTTGTTTCCGCGTCGGTCTGTGAGCTCACAGTTGTCTTCGTACAATTTCTCGATTGAGATCTGCATATGACAGATGTAGCAAACTCTTGGAATTTCGTCTTCATTGATAACCGTAAGGGCATCGACGGTCAAAGTAGCATCGCACCTCATATGAACCTTCTCACGACGAACAAAAAAATTAGCCTGTAGGGCTTTGCGGCTTACGGCCTTCCGACAAAGTTTGCACACGTGACCGCTGTTAATGGGCTTCGTTTGTGAGGTCATGGCACTGGAGCTAAAAATTATCGATCGATTGTTCGGGTAAGTGGGTGTGCTCGTGTAGGTCCGTATGATATGTAGACGGGTGTGTAGCGGATGAAACGAACTAGGTGAGTGAAAAATAGCGCTTAGTGTAGTATGGGTAAAATGCCGCGTAGCTCCTCGAAGTTGGATCTGATTTTGTGGTCCAAGATGTCAAGCGAAGTAGGAGTTAGAGCCCTTTCGAACAGTCGTAAAATCATTCGAATATTCCGTAGTTTACTAAAACTTGCACGCGTGGGTTCAGTTTGGTTTTAGAAGGTAAACGATGGATTTCTTTGAAAATTGCGTGTTTTCTCTTCAAGAGTATTGTGTTTACAATGCTTGTTATGAGAGAAATCCGAAAAGGTATAAAATATCAAGATACGACAAACTGGGAGTGAAGTAAATTCAAAAACGTAGGAGTGCCGAAATATACGTCCGTCCGATAATCTTCACGGGGAGAGCAGGGAAACATTCAGTATACTGACGAAAAAAGTAAACAAATTTGTCAAATGAGACAAGTTGTGCTTCAAATAACGGATATCACATATGATGGAACTTAACTCAAAGTACTCTATCGTATGGATAACGATTAAGCTTATGTTGAACCAAAAGTTGCGTCCTTGATAAATTCAGCTGGAACAACAACATCTGGATCAGAAACATTTTATTTTTCCAAAGTTTTCGCGCCCGGAGCGGTTTTGGGGATAAGCTCCTAATTCCAAAAGTCCTCTAGTAGCGCACGTCTCATATAGCTTCTGACAACCAAATCTAGCTCCCAACCAGCACGCGTGGTTTTGTCTGACCCAGTGCAACTGCTTCTATTAACAGGAGAAAGGGCGAATGCAGCTGACTGGTGAAGCTCGTAAATACAAGAATGCTGTCTACCTAGGGAACGAAAAACATTTACCATATACCTCCAATGCCTTGTGGTTACATCCAATTATGGAAAAGACTTCAGGAGTCAACCTCGAGGTAAAATCCGGAGCCGGAATACCGTTAGGCAGTTCTAAGTTTTATCCAACTTTGTCCTGTTTTCTCCTGCGACGGCATCGTTGTCAAAATGTATCAGCCTAGCTGTCCCTTTGATTTCAGGGAGAATTTTCTGCTCGAGCAACAGCTAGTTCTCTATATTAAACTACCCCGGTGTACATCTCAACGCACTCCATTACGATTCTATGTATAACAACACGTGAAGCAGCAGATACCGGTTAAAAGCTATGGCTCGACTAACCTAGCGCTTAGCGTCTAGAGCTGCTTAGAGAGATATTCAGGTCTCTTTGGATGGCTACCTCACGCCTCATGGTGGGCAGCCTCCAGGTAATAAGGTGCAGTCTGGCTACGGTCTGCTATCCATATTGGCTGCATGGGGATAAGGAATAAACCGGCAAGCAGACTGCATTTCTAAAGAAACGAGCGGTCAACTCACGCCGCTGGCATGCAACTGACGCAGAATGACGGATTCTGCCCATCATTGCGAGCGCTGCGGGAGAGATTGTACCGCTCGAACCAGACTTTTTATTCATTCGAAAAGCTATTGAACATGAAAAACGTCATGCAATTGTGATGTTAATCTATGGTCGACATCGACTGAAGGAAATCAGAAAACAAAATTTCGCCTGGGAGAACATGATATTTACAAACCATCACAACGAAGGTTGCCATAAGTGAAACAAGAGTCGTTTATGCATTATTTATTCTAAAAACCGGAAAGTCTCCCGGTGCCGATGTATAACACCGTTCTTATTGAAGCGATGTGCGAATTTGATGTACAAACCAATCGCACCAACTACCGGAGTTCAATAAGTTTCCGTCATTGGTCCGAACCCCTATCTGGTTTACGCCAATAAAATACCGGAAGTTGTTCGATGTAACATTTCGTTATATGCAAACAACATAAAAATATAGCATTGATGCAATCAACCAGACCAGCGTGTGGTATCACGAAAAGATCTTCATACTCTTCATAGACTAGACTAAACTCGAATTTGCTAGGACACTTTTGGTCATTTCTTCGCCAAATGTGCGCGGATTTACCCCATTTTAAGAATTCTATGGTAATTTTTTATCTTTGATCTTGTCAAACGAACCACACTAATGTTACTGTTTAGACGTAAATATCTCAGTTCGTTCACGGGCGCAGACATTTTCCCACCGCTATTTATTTTACGGTTTCTGTTACCATTGCAACGATCACATTATGCTACGCATATTGATACCTGATTCTGTGTTCTTCGTTTTGTGTTCAACGGTTTATAGTGGATTATTTGCTAAATGACGAAATCACGAATTCCAAATCAGCAACATCGACTAGAAGACTAAACGCCCATCGCTCAACCGAACAGCCAACTTTAAGCTACCAACATGTGTGACCGCAACACGAGATCAAACACGCAAGCAAACAAAAATTGATCAACTGATCTGTGACAGCGATGATAGTTTACCCGACAGCGACACGGAACTAACTTTACCTCTGTGTCAATTGTGTTAATCCGACGGACTCAACAATGGTCACTGTCGGTACCTATAATAGTATGCATCTTGCCATGCAGAATAGTCCGTAGGCCATGTGCAAAGCGTGTGAACAACCGGTAAGTCCTGAGGCAAGTGCTGACGTGCTGACATGCGGACGCATTTTTCTTGCTCTGACACTTTTGACCGTTTCTTAGCCAAATCTACTCGGATTTGAACTATTCTAGGACCCTTTGTTACATTGTGATTAGAGCTATCGGAATTCATACATTTTGATCTGTTCCATCGATTAACAGCAAATTTACCCTTTCAACTTGAATATCTCAGTTTGCTCACGCGTGCAAACTTTCTCCCACAGTTAACTATCGTACGGTTTTTGCTCTCATTGCAAAGATCGCATCGTGCTTCACATTTTGATACGCCATTCTGTGCTCTACTTTGTGTGGTTATTGAGTTATCACGGATTATTCGTTAAATGACCAAATCAAGAGTTTTGACCCAGTTAAATCGACCAGACGAACGAACGTTCATTCTTCAACCGGTCGTCCGAATTCAGCTAACAATGTGTGGTCGAGTCACGAGTTTCAACACGCAGGCGAAAAAATCGATCGATCATGGTTTGCATACGACGGTTGTTTCCCTGATAGCGACATCAAACCACCTTGACCTCTGTACCAAGTGACTGTACCCAGGAGGCAATGATAGTGCTTAGAATAAATTATTTTTTGTGATATGCACGTGCACGTGGCCTGCGATGAGACTTTGAATGATGAGTGTGTAAGGATGGTGAATGATAAAAACCTCCCTTCAGTTTGCTATTTCTGTAGTGACTGTAGAAATTCAATAGTGAATGGTAATCGCAAGAGTACACAATTCTCTGCTAGAAACGAGACTAATACAATAGAAATTATATTATCGAAAATGGAAGAGCAACTTGTAAATTTAAAGAATACTCTACCAATAATCAAGACTAAAACATTTGAATTGAATAATCGAATACGCTCGACCGTACTGCCACAGAGTGCTCCTGAAAATGTTAAATTATTACACGACTCTGAGGAGATTGGTAAAAAGGATTAAAAGCCGAAACCGTCTACCTCGTATGATCCATTAATCAAAGATGCCGCGAAAAATAAATCGCCTAGTGTTAACTGATTCAGCATCAACTAAATCGGCCTCGGTCGTAGAAAATACTTACAGAGAAAGGCGTATGCAGTCGACATCCGGTGCTCACTCTAAAGCTTCTTCCCCTGTGTATGAATCCGCGTTGATGTCTTGAAAATTCCTCTTTCGATCAAGCAAGATCAAACGAACTGGAGACATTTGTTTCCCACCCTGCACCCGTGTTCCTTATCCATTTTTTGTGTCATAATTTGTTTGTTCTTTAAATTAAAAATAACATTTAAACTAAATGTTAAATATGTGAGAGTTTGAGGAACAAATTTGACAAAGTGAGCCATCGTGTCTTGTCACTACAGCCAGATATCGTTGGAATAACGGAAACCTGGCTGACACTCGACATCACTGATGCAGAGCTATCCATTCCGAATTACCGCCTACTCAGAAGTGATCGAATTGGATCTTGACATAGTGGTGGGGTGGCGATATACGTCAAAGAACATTTATCCGTGGAGGTTGTTGATCGTTTCCGAGATGATGCTGGTTTTGCTGAAAGCATTTGGTGTCAGATCAAGTCCAGTAATGGATCAGCAATGATCGGTGTCATCTACCGTTCACCTTGCGCTCGTATCATGGCATTATTTGACCAGCTCCGCCGCCATGGGACGAGGAACGATTGTATG
Organism: Atriophallophorus winterbourni; assembly: GCA_013407085.1. Lineage (NCBI taxonomy): Eukaryota > Metazoa > Platyhelminthes > Trematoda > Plagiorchiida > Microphallidae > Atriophallophorus > Atriophallophorus winterbourni. The sequence goes on from JACCGJ010014506.1 coordinate 13,151, forward strand.
ATACTCGGTGACCTGAATGCTCCGGATATCAACTGGTTGGACCTCGTTACAAATGGGGATGAGTACCAACGGGAGTTTCTAAGTCTGATTCTGGATTTGAACCTAGTGCAGCACGTTCTCGTACCTACTCGCTATGGAAATGGCCAGACTCCGTCTACTCTTGATCTGGTCTTGTCACCCAGAGAGTCAGATGTGGTTGACTTACCCGTGGAACAATCCATCGATACAAGCGACCATTGTGCTATTCGGTTCAAATGGACTCGGGGTAAACCGGCACAGCCGTCGCGGCTTCCACGGAGAAACTTCTGAAACATGGACTTGAAATTGTTGGTTGAAAAAGCAGCCTCAATTGACTGGACGTTACCCGTTGATTCCACTATTGATGACTGTTGGAAATGGTTCCTGAATAATATCCGTTGCTTAGAGGATGTTGCTCCATTAACCAGAGATCGTCCCGGCTCTCGTGGCCCTCCTTGGTTTGATAGAGAACTTCGTACCTGCCTGCGGCAAAGAAAGCGTCTTTGGATTAAATTCAGAACGAGCCGATCGGACGCCCATTACGAAGAATATCGAGCTGTACGGAATCTTTGCTCAAAATTGAAGAAGGATAAAAGAAGTCGATTCGAGCTTCAATTAGCAAGTTCCTCAAAATATAATCCTAAACGATTATTTGCGTACATTCGGCGACGGGTCAAATCATCGAACCCCGTACCTTCTCTCAAAAATTTGGAACGGGAAGTTATAGAGACTGACACTGGGAAAGCTGAGGTGTTTGCATCGCAATACCAATCAGTTTACGCAATAGAGCCTACGATATCCTGCGAACAAATATCGTCGACAGAAGTAATGGCCAATTTTGAGATTACGGCTGACATGGTGCGAATCCTCATCGAACATCTAAAGGTACAGACATCTCCAGGTCCTGATGGTATTCACCCTGCCATATTAAAACCTTTATCAAGGATCATCAGTTCACCTTTAGTCGCTATATTCCAAATTTCAATCAATTCGGGACGTCTACCAGAGGATTGGAAAATGGGTATAGTAAAGCCGATGTTCAAAGGTGGGAGTTTATCAGATCCTGTAAATTACCGTCCTGTTACACTTACGTCTGTCGTAGGCAAATTGCTGGAACGGATTGTAAAGGATAAGATAGAACAGTATTTGCGCGAGACCCAACAATGCTCGAATGCCCAACACGGCTTCAGGGAAGGCCGCTCATGTATCTCTAATCTACTGACCGCCCGAGAACATTGGTGCAGAAGCCTTGACGCTGGTGTGCCAGTTGATGTAGTCTTCATCGACTTCAGTAAAGCATTCGACCGTGTTCCACATCAGAGGCTTATTTGGAAACTAAGAATGTCTGGTATAGAGGCTTCTTTGCTTGATTGGATTGAGGATTTTCTTATCGGAAGGCGAAGCCTCGTTGAAGTCAATGGGGCCAGATCTGCATCCTTTATCCCAACTTCTGGTGTACCACAAGGATCCGTTCTGGGGCCAACCTTGTTCAAACTTTATGTGAGTGACCTTCCCGGTATTCTGAACAGTGGTTGTCTCTTATTTGCAGATGATCTGAAGGTGTGGGCTTCTGTCACGACTGCCGCTGACGCTTTCCACTTGCAAAATGATTTGAATGAACTGCGGAATTGGACTGACAGATGGATGCTACCGATTAATGAAAAGAAGTGTGCTATCATGCACATCGGGAGCAACAACATGCGACATGCATATCATTTGGAGGGCCATGGTCTCAGGATAGTTGATGTAGAGCGAGATTTGGGGGTGATGGTAACTTCATCCCTCAAAACTGCGGAGGATACTGCCAGAAAGGTCGGTTCTGCCAGCCGCATGTGGTGGGCATTGAGACGATCCTTCTTAGAGATAAATCCCAAAGTTTTCAAGTTCTGTATAGCTCTCACGTCAGACCAATATTAGAATTTGGGCTTCCGGTGAACTATCCGTTAACCAAAGGGGAGAAGGATCGTCTGGAGAAAGTCCAAAGGAGGGCTACCAAGTGCGTGAGGGGTATGTTTCGTATTCCCTATGACGACCGATTGCGGGAACTCAAACTTTTCCCACTGGAATATCGAAGAACGCGATATGATTTACTGGTCACACGGAGAATCCTACTTGGATATTACGGAACGGAACTTCAACAATTCTTTTCGGTATCCACGGACTCCAGAACTAGAGGTCATTCGCTGAAGTTGCAGAAGCGCCGAACGGAACACCTGAAGCCATCGTTTACTCGGTCGACCAGAGTGGTCAATATTTGGAATGCACTCTCCGCTGACGCAATTGGGGCAGTCACCGAAGAGCAGTTTAAACGCATATTGGACGGTGAACTTCCCGCTATCCTGCGCGATTCGCCTACTCTTTCAGCTCAGTAACTCCTCGTGAGGAATCTACGCTGAGATAGCAGAGACCCGGGAAGTGAAGCGGCTTTCACGGACTGTAGTCCTCCTGCCGTCTATTCAGAAGAAGAAGAAATAAAACGGTAACTATACAAATGTTAAGGTCAAACATAAATATTTTTTTTGTTAACAACCGTAAAAAATAGTTGGATAACATTTGTACAGATGGTAGCTTGTTCAAAACACATAAAGTTGATAGAATATCGGAAAAAGTAAATGATGAAGGTTCATGTTTTTAACGAATACGACAGTAATTGTTTAAAATGGGTTAATTACAGTTTGGGTAGGTCTGGACCGCAATGTTCATTCATGTATGATGTTCCAAATGCAACTTTAAACGCAGATTATTGTATAAGGATTCTACTTCATCGGGTCACGAAGATATGAGTTGCATCGCCCTTTCAAGAATTGCGAGAGTGTATTTTGTTGAATTTCAACAATTCTGAAAAGTAAATTCTCAAGAAAAAAAGTTATATGTCACTTTAAAAATTTTTTTGCTAAAAAAATATTAAAAGCCTTTTATGCCGTATGAGTATAAATTATCTCTAGTTGTATTAATTAGAAATAGCTTACCTAATTTTTCCGGAGATAAAAAAGAGTTGATTTGCTTTTTGAATTCAGTTTGTGAAGTGCTCAATCTTATATTATTAGGAAGTAAATTCCATAAACGAGAATATTTATAAATAAAGAAATCTTTTCGTATACGATTGTGGATTTTCGGTATACATATTCTGTTTTTGTGTCGAAGATTATATACTTCAGAGTTTTTGAAATCTAATTGTAAATCAATGTCGATCATATCTTTCTTCAATATTCTGTAAAAGAGTATAAGATTTTGTTTTATTCTTCGAAACCATAATGGTTCCAATCCTAGGATCTGACATCTTTCCTTATATGAGTGCTTATCCGAACTGGTGGTAATGGATCGTGTGAAAGAACGTTGGATGGCTTCTAAAGCATAGCTATCAGACCGAGTAATGTTACTAGATATAATGTTGCAGTAATCTAATAAAGGTAGTGTATGTAACTTGTAAAGTTCCAGCTTGCACTGGGGCAGAGAGATGTATCTATGAAGTAAACCTATATTCTTTTTTGTTTTAGAAATTAAGTAGCAAATTTGTTCATGAAATGTAAGTGATCCAGAATATCGATAACCTAAGTCACGAACACATTGTGCTGGTTGTAATGGTGTATTATTTAGGATGATCGAATCTTTTGGTATGATACAGTTGAAATTTATGAAAGTTGATTTATTGGTGGAGAACTCAAGACCGTTCCGAATACTCCATTGAAGTAGAGCATCCAGGTCTTGGTTCAATTTTGATATAAAGTCGTTAGTCTGGTTAGATGAAAAAGCTATGGCGACTTTTATATCATCTGCAAACAAAAAGATCTTACAGTGTGTTATGACAGATAGTATATCGTTGATAAATATCAAGAAGAGTAGTGGACCTAGAACGCTTCCTTGTATGACTCCGCTTGGAATTGGCAAAGTTCTAGAACGGTAGCCATTTATATCTACCGAAAAGGTGTGACCAGTAAGAAAAGATTTGAACCACGAAAGTAGGTTTCCAGTAATACCTACAGCAGATAATTTTGCGAGGAGTAGATTATGCGGGACCCTGTCGAAAGCTTTCATAATATCAATGAATACAACTATGACTCCAAGGTTTGAATCAAGTGATTGTGTCACGTAATTCAAAAATTCTAGTTGACAAGTGACGCAAGATTTTCTGTTGAGAAATCCGTGTTGGTTTGATATAAAATAGTTTGGTGTCAAGTATGCTAGGGTGGCCTGTCTGATAAGCTTCTCAAATATTCTAGCTAGAAGTGGTGTGTGATTAATGGGTCGATAATTGGTAACTGTATGTAGTGATCCGGACTTATGTCGCGGAATGACAACGGAATGTTTCCATTCTAAGGGGAAAGTTCCTGATTTGAATGACGTATTAAAGAGATTGAGTAGTAATAAGAAGAAGTCTTCAGATCCAATTTTGCATATTGCTGGTACGAAACCTGTTTCATCAGGTTTGTAGGAGATTGTAACTTGATTACAAAATCTACGTATGTCAGAGGTATTAATTGTAATTGCATCTAACGTATTGCATGTGGGGTGTATAATTACCTCTGGATAAGAGTTGTTATTATATGAAGCATTGAAAAATAAAAGAAATTCTTCGCAAATAGCAAAAGGCTCAGTTATTACTGTGCAATTATTACCATGTTGGTCCTGTTTAATGATGTAGTTTATCTTATCTGAATTTTCCGATGCCCTGGCGTTCATTAATTTAGATAATGCTTTCTGTTTTTTACTAGACTTGAGGGCTGAAGACTCATCAGAAATCAGTTTATGATTCATAATTTGTACTAGTTTGTCAGAAAGTTCATACGCGTGCAAGAGAGAAGATATGTCATGCTTATTACGAGCATATGAAGTCAAATAAGCAATGCGTTTCTCTAACTTATGAGCTTTACTCAGTTTAGGGTGTCTAGCATGTCTGGTTGTAGATTTCTGTAGTTAGTCACCAAGTTCATTATGAAAGATTTTTGAGGTTACATTAAAATTGTCAGAAAGGAAAAATTCAGTCCAATCTTCGTTTCTAATGAGGTTTTTAAAGATTTTCCAATCTATGTGAGTAATTATATGTGGCTTTTTAACACTAGTTATTATGCGATTGCAACTCAATTCAAAAGATATAATGTTATGATCTCCATTAAAAATGACGGAGATACGTTCAGGTTTGAAATTGTGATATTCAAAGTAAAGACAAGGTCGAGGATATTTTTATTGCGCGTTGGTTTATCAACAAACTGTGTAAAACCTAATAGTTTGATGGTATTAGAAAAAGAATTAAGATTTATGTCATTGCATTTTACCTGGTTAAATGAAGGCATGTTGAAATCTCCTGCAATTAATTTATAACGGCAAGGGTGGACAGAGGCTTCTATGAAACAATCAGTCAAGCGTTGAAGCGTTGAGGAAATAGTAGCTGGTGGATAGTAGATGCATCCAAGTAAGAGATCCAAAGCCGGTAGTGCCAGCCAGATAGAATCTTCGATATGACCAAAGACGGATGAAATGATGATGTTAGCTTGGAGGTTAGAGTGAACATAAACAAGGCAACCTCCTCCACGTTTTGAAACGCGGTCTTTTCTAAAAATGTGATAGTTTGGAATCAGAAGTTCACAGTCTGATTGTTCCTGTTTCGTCCAAGATTCAGTTATAAGAATAATATCAGCAGGATTAGAAAGAAGATATGTACGTAAAGCTAATATCTTGTTAGTTAAGGATCGAGCATTGATAAGAATAAATCTAAGAGATGAGGGGCTATGATCAGAAAATGGCTTATTATGTATTTGATTATTATGTGGAGCATGTTGGTTTATGTTAAAAGCCTTTGTGGAGGGATTTGAAAATTTCTCATACTTGGATAAGGGAACATAGTTAAGTGAGTGTTAAATGAGTTAAAATATGGAAAATTAGTGTCGGGGGACCAGTTAATATGGTTGAAAAAGTGTTGTGATGGGTTGTAATAATTCGAAAATGGGCTCGGGTATTGCGGACTTGGTCGATGGAATTGCCATGCCAAGTTACGATCTAATGGATAAGGCGTTATACGACAATTAAAGTTCCGAGTATTTCTATTGTCAGAAGTTGAAGAATTCCTGAAAGGAAGTGGTGCAGGCAATAACGCACTAGTTTGTCGAAACTTTGGTAGGATGGTTCTTTTCCTAAAGTGAGGGGATGTAATAATTTTAGTTGGAATTTTAGGTGAAATAATAGGTTGTGTTGAATTATTCACAGAAGAAGGTGAAGTTGGAGGCGCATTCAACTCTTGTGGCACCTCATCCAATTCCATCGTTTCTTTTCCATTGTTGGAAGATTCGGTGGAATGTGGAGTAGTAACGGTACGCTTATGGAACCTAGTTCTCCGTTTCATTGGCGTTAGATCAGGTTTAAAGAATACATTTTTAAATCTTGGAATCGATTTCAAAACATCCTTATGGGCTAAAATATGTGATGCCAGGCATTTGTCGCTAAGTTCTAATAGGATTGGGCAAGACCTCGAAGGCTTAAATTTTCTCAAGCGTTTTAGCGAAGCGCAGTCAAATGGGAAGCCATAAGATGAGCAGATAGTAGTTTTTAAATCTTGTAAAGGATATCTATCGTCTATATTAAACAGGATAACATTTTTAGATCTTAAGTCTCTTTGACAAATTTCAGTAACAATTGATTCAACGAACTTATTAGTTCGTTGAAGTATATCTTTGTCAATATTTGAATTATCATCCAAGAGGATAGTCAATGGTTGTAATGTCTTGCAAACCTGTGTAACAAAAGAGTTGTTTTTTCGAATTTCATTTAATTCGGATTCTAACTTCCGTAATTTATTCAAAATAACGGAAGTGTTCTGATCTAAGTATACGGAGCATTTGTTGGTCTTGGGGATTTTACGTAAATTAATTCGTTTCGAGATAGGTGTTTTAGTATACATATTTCAAATAGTATAAATATAATAATAATCAAAAGAGTGAGAGATATAAAATAAACGTTTTCGTAATTATGAAATATTTGGCAATCACGTACCGTTTTCAAACCAAGCGCGACCTTCAAACGAAGTGAAAGTAATCATTATTATTATTATTATTATTATTATTATTATTATTATTATTATTATTATTATTATTATTATTATTATTATTATTATTATTATTATTATTATTATTATGTATGTTTGGGAACTCGGATACAATATTTTGGAATTTAGACTTGTTTAGATGGCGCAAAATGTCGCTGTTGGAGGATGCAATATATAAGGCTCGTTCGTGTAGGATATCATTCATGAGCTTATTGTAGGGCGCTGGCAGAACCGGAGGACGTGGTGGGTCTTTGTCTAGCAAACATTTTCCTTATAAAAAGCCACAGGTGTCCAGTGATGGTGATGCGACGTGGCGTGTGTGACTCGCCACTAAATAAAGTCACTTGCTTTATTCTACTGTACCTGGGTGTCGGGCCCGGGGGCTGGTGCTTAAGGTGGGAGGCGGGTTTTCGGATCTGCTGACCCCAGAAGTACCACCAAGCATTCAGTCTGCCGGTTGCACGCGAAGACGAACGTTGAAGGCAAATGTTATTAGGTGGGAGGCGGGCCTTCGGGTCTGCCAACTCCAGAAATACCACCAAACATTTGATCGTCGAGTCGCTGTCATGGGTCGCGCAGGTACACGGGTCGGGTTGCCAGGTAGAGGAGAGCCCCGCAGTTCATTGTTTGTGTCTCTACTTGCTTTTCAGATTTTGAGGAATTTTGGTGGGCGGTGTATGAATCCGCGTCGATGTCTAGAAAATTCCTCTTTCGGTCCAGCAAGATCAAACGAACTGAAGACATTTGTTCCCACCCTACACCCGTGTTTCTTATCAAGTTTTTTGTGTCATAATTTTCCAGTGATATTTTTTTGTTTGTTCTTCAAATTGAAAATAACATTTAAACTAAATGTTAAATCTGTGAGCGTTTTCTTTCCCGAACATTGTTTCCTTTGTTTAACTGCACTTGGGCTTCCGCACATTTTGATTTGTCCGTTACCCGTGTTTACCGTTATTGGAAAACGGTAATTTTTTGTGCTCTCAACTGAGCTGTTTGACTCCCGTTTATTGGACGCGTTGGGTTTGCATTGAAACCTGTATTCGATTACCGTTGAGGTTTGTTATATTTTGCTTTTTAATCGTCTTTGTCAATATAGTACAGCGTAAATTGACGTATTGTTCTGATTTGGGATTGATTCGTAAACGCTCGTCATTCCCGGTATAAGAATCTCGTGGCTTGTAGCAGGCAACTAGTTTCCGTGACAGAAACTATTCCCCAGTGACGATTTGGTCGCTACAGAGATTCTTCGCGCATCTTCGATGGACCTTATCCGTTGATCATCAGAGTTGCCGAAAACATTCTAGGCTTCTCCTCGCAAAAACTGTGTTTCCGTACTATATCAGATCACGTACCGATTACCTGAAAACAACTTTAAATATCGTTACCTTTATATTTATTGAACGTTAAATTCCGCTGAAACAAATGACCTTGAACAAATTGTTATTGCAAATGTGCATACTATGATCTGATTGTACAAAGCTTTTGGAAATTATTGATCATGTTTAACATGCCTTGGATTTCCAAAAATAAAATTCATTTCAATATTGGTCGAAGCAGTGAATAAGCTTCTTTGGCAAACCACTGAAGGAATTTAGACGCTCGATTAGTGACTCAGCCAAATTTTGTCCTGTAAAAACTGAGTCAAACTAAACAAAGCTGTCATGATGAACCTAAATATTCCGCACTTAAAAAGTCTACTAATCGTGCCGAGGCATCAATCAAGGCTAGCAGATAGTTATTCAGACTGCGCTCAGCGTTGTCATGCCGAAATTCTTCTTCCTACATTAGCCTATACTAGGTGGTCTTGCGGCCTCACTTGAAATACTGAGTTTAATCCTGAGCACAGTACTTGAGAAAAGATATCACATGTCCTAAAAGGTCCAGCGCCTTGCGACTAGAATTGTTGAAGGCCAGACAATTAAAACCTCTGTGACAAGACTAAAGTAACTCGATCTGTTCTCACTGAAAGACAGCGGCTGCGACGCAACCTAATAGAGGCCTTTAGGATTCTGAAGGGTCTCACGGGTCATAATAATACTGAATTACTTGAACTTGCTCATAAAACAGCAACAAGAAGAAATACTTAAGGACGTGTCAGAAGTAGTCCCAGGCAGCTGGTGCAGGAGTTCTTTTTAAGCAACTGTGTGGTCAACCACTGGGATATGCTCCCAGATGGTTTAATAAAACTCCCGAACGTGTTAAGCTTTAGGATGAAATTGGACGCTAAATAGCCAAACTTATTAATAAATATTGTCTAATAAATAAACTAAAATATTATAAAACACAAAAACATGTATTTGTATTAATCCATTTTCTTTCTCATACATGTGAAGTCCACGACAAACTTGCACCATCTTAGCCCACGCGCAGGCTAAGACTGTGCAGCAAGTTTCCAGGACCAGGCTAGTAATTTTATACATCAAAAATTGTTTACGCAAATTATTGCATTGTCTTCTGAATTGATGACATCTCAACGTGCGGGTGAGGAGACCCCATACCTTACTTTTTAGATAACCGGAAACAAGTACGTGTGAACCGTACGAACTTTCTACATAATAGTGAAGTACTCAACAGCATACCGTTGAAGGAAATTTTGGGGCGTGATTTATTTTTTGCCCCCCTTCAGCCATGTGCAACTTGAAAACGAACTAAAATGCATAGTTTTCTCAATTGTGCAACTGAAAGGTTGGATGAAAGGAAGCCTGTCGAAACCTTCTATTTAGATATCATCAACTCTTTCGATTCCGTAAATTGCCGCTTTCTAGAGATTATGCTAGCTGCAAAAGGTATACGGGGTAGTCAAGTTGCTTTGATAAAGGCATTTCCTACAGGTAGGACATTCCGAATTAGGGTAGGATCTATGATGTCAAACTAAACTGACATGATCAGACGGGTACCCCGAGGGTCGGTACTAGGTCCACTTCTATTCCTGATTTTCATTGATGACTTGTCGTCAGAATTGGAGCTTCCAAGCTTCATTTTCGCGGTGATGTGAAGTTCTGCGGATCAACGGATGAAGATACCCTCAATACTTGACGTGACGTGCGGTTGGATTAATTTTGACCTCCGATATTTTTAGATATAACTTTCTTGGTTTTCATCCGATCGGTTTGATTTCTGGATATATGTTTGAAAGCTTGCTACGTCGGATCTATTCCTACAAGAATCATCCATCTGCGACGTGTCGTTCTTTGTATGCGTCAACCGTGGAGTTTTCTACAGTTCGTTCGTTTATTTAAATCGCTTTTGTGTATCTGCTGTTCGATTAACACATCGGTGTATATCACTGTCGGGAACTACTCGGAGAAATGCACAACGTGAAATCAAATTCACACCAAAAATCTCAAAGGGAAACTGGCAAATTAGCGGCTAAATCGGGTGACGAAATATCCCTATAACCCGTCACTTTCCGTCAACTCCACACAAAACCACACAAACCAACCGCAGCCGTATCGATTTTTGTGCACTGATGTGTACTTCTGGTTGACTCCGTTAACGTGAAACAATCTGATTTTCGCGAAACGTGCGTCGTCTGCATGAAAGTCGTCAGTGGTGAGGTCAAATCTGTCACGTGTCAAAACTGTTCCCACACATGTCACACAAAATGTGACAAATCATTGATTACGGATGCGTTATTAATCCTGAGTGATGAAAACATGCCCGGTGTATCCTACGTGTGCAAAAGTTGTCTAGCTAAACCAAACGCAGATTTAACTGCTCGGACAAGTGTTGCGCAAAGCAAACTGGATGATCGGATGCTGAGCTTAGAGCTTATCATACAAACGTTGTAGACATCGGTAGAGACTCAAAATTCTTAGTTTGCCAGTATATTTAACAATAATAATAATGATAATAATAATAATAATAATAATAATAATAGTGTATATTCTTGGATACACCAAGTCATGCCATGCATGATCATTTGTTTTCAGTAATAAATACATCAAATAAAACGGTAATTATACAAATGTTAATTTCGAACATAAATACTTTTGTTGTTGTTAACAACCGTAAAAATAGTTGGATAACATTCGTACAGATGGTAGTTTGTTTAAAACATAAATTTGATAGAATATTGGAAAAATAAATGATAAAAGTTCATGTTTTTACCGAATACAGCAGTTATTGTTTGAAATGGGTTAATTACAGTTTTAGTAGGTCAGAATCGCATTGTTTATTCATGTATGATGTTCCAAATGCAACTTCAAACGCAGATAAGCGTATAGGGAGTTCACTTGATCAGGTCACGGAGATATGAGTGGTATCGCCATTTCAAGAATTGTAAGAGTGTATTTTGTTGAATTTAAAGAATTCTGAAAAGTAAATTCTCAAGAAAAAGTTATATGTCACTTTAAAATTTTTATAGCTAAAAATATTAAAAGTCTTTCATGCCTATGGTGTTTTCATCATGATATATTTTATTACATTAATCCTACATATTTTGTCATTTGTTTTGTTATAATAATACATGTGAAATATGTACACAATTTGAATATATTATTCACGCTGCTAACGTGTTCTGCTTTGGGACAAGTCTATCGTCTGATTGTTTGGGATCTGTATGCAGTGTTACGTTGAGAAATGTGTTCCGATTTGTTGGGTGCAGTAATCAGGAAGCGTACGTTGTTAGTGGTGAAATCTTCGCTGGATCAACCGCTACAAATTGGTGAGCCCCGAACATTTTTCTTTTTAAAATTTTCGTTTTTACCATATACTCCCATTTATCTTGATTTTGCTGTCATATATATTTTTCATTTACGAAATGGATCTTAATTCAGCATTTTCTGATACCCCATCTGAGGACATTTCTACCGTCGCACTTTAGTCTTCCCTCTCTTGGTATGAACGACCCTCGCCTCTGGTTCGCACAGATCGAAGCACTTTTCGAGTCTTACCGCGTAAAAACTCAACGATCTCAATATGATCGTGTAGTTGGTATGCTGCCATCGTCAGTCGCAAAGGAGGTTGCTGATTTAATTTACAACCGCCCTGCCGATAATCCGCACGATGCACTTAAACGTGCCATTATCTCACGCACTTCATCTACTGACGAGCAAAACCTACGGAAACTTTTGTCCGGTTTAGAAGTGGGTGATCACACTCTCTCACAACACCTGCGACACATGCTTCAATTACAAGGAGACAAGCCTGTTGGTGCCAAGATCATTCGTGAATTATGGCAGTAGAGTCTTACAGCCGACGTTCACAAAGTCTTAGCCATTATGGACGAGCACACAAGTCCCCAACACTTGACACGCATTGCAGACGAACTTCACAATATCTCGCACAGCGTTACCTTGTCTGACGTCAGACACACGAGTGACAAAAATCCCAGTACACAGACTCCTAGGATTTGAAGTTGATGTTCCATAACTTGTCACTGCAAGTACAAAATATCGCACGATCCCGTAATAACTCACGAAATCATCATCCTCGTCAGCGCAAGAAACGATCCACTAGTCGTTCTAACGGACCGCGAAGCCAGACAGTAGACACGGCAGCTCCGTCTGGCACCCTTCAAATCGACTTTTCTAAGTTACCGACAGGGCCACTAAAATGCGATTCCTCATCGATACGGGTGCCGAAATTAGCGTCTTCCCACCATCCAGTATGGAACGCAAGAACCCATCTTCGTTGACGTTACAGCCGGCAAACGGCACTAAAATTTCTACTTCCAGTCAAAGATCACTTCCTGGCAAATAAGGTCTCAGACGTAACTTTTGGTGGATTTTCATTGTGGCGGATGTAAAAGTGCCGATTTTGGGTGCAGACTTTCTTTATAATTTCAATCTTTCTGTTGATTTAGCTAATCGTAAGCTCATCGACAATTTAACAATGCCTTATACATTGGGAGTTTTCTGTAATTCACCCATACAAACAACTCGTGTGCTTATTTCAGACACATCCTCTACATACAGTTCCCTCGTGACAGAATTTTCTGATATTTTTAAACCTTCATCTTCTACTACTCCTGTTAAACACGATGTCAAACACTATATTTTGACCCGCGGCCAGCCTATTTTCAACAAACCTCGCAGATTGGCTCTCAAAAAGCTTGAAGTTGGCAAATTGGAATTCCAGCACATGTTGGAGCTTGGTATCATTCGACCCTCTCATTCTCTCTGGGCTACCCCTATGCACATGGTTGAAAAGAACAAAGCGGACGCCTGGCGCCCATGTGGTTATTATCGTGCCCTAAATCGAGTGACTGTCCCTGATCTTTATCATATCCCCCCCACACACGATTTTGCCCTATCCCTTAACGGCAAATCCTTTTTTTCTAAGTTGGATCTAGTTCGTGCCTATCATCGAATACCTGTCGCTGAAGAATACATCTCAAAGACCGCAATCACCACTCCATTTGGTTTGTTTGAATTTCTAAAAATGCCATTTGGCCTACGAAATTCTGTTCAAACATTTTAGAGATTATTGAATCAGGTTTTTCAAGGTTTGTCTTTTGTGCATGTGTATATTGATGATGTTCCTATCGCTAGTTCCTCTCCTACAGAACACGTTGAACACCTGCGTACAGTTTTCCAGCGTTTGTCACATTACGGCATTATTGTCAATCCTGACAAATGTTTGTTTGGAGTTGCTTCCCTGGAAATCCTCGGTCATTTTGTTGACAGTTCTGGTATCAAACCTGTGCCACAAAAAGTATCAGCCATCAGTGAGTATCCCTGTCCAACTTCCCTTCGCCAGTTGAGACGTTTTCTCGGTCTTGTGAACTATTATAGGCGGTTCATTCCACACTGTGCTGCTGTATTACAGCCAATGACAGATTTACTACGCGGCAAGGAGCGCGATTTTAAGATGAATGACAATGTCAATAAGTCGTTGGAATATTTAAAATCTGCCGTAAACGCAGCTACTTCACTGACGTTCATGTCTACGTATTTCAATGCGGAGTTATCACTCGCCACAGACGCCTCTCAAGGAGCAGTCGGTGCAGTCCTTCAAAAAGAAGTCAATGGTATCACCGAACCACTTGCTTTCTTTTTCCGACGTCTCCAACCAGCTCAGACACGATATAGTACGTTTGGCCGTTAATTGTTAGCCTTTCATTATGCAATACGTCATTTTCGTTATTTGCTAGAAGGTCGCAATTTCATTGTTTGGACCGATCACAAGCCCTTGACATTTGCCCTTGCTGCTGCTTCAGATAAATATTCACCTCGTGACATCCGACATTTGGACTTCATTTCCCAATTCACGAGTGATAATAAATATTTGTCTGAACCGTCCAATACTGTTGCTGATGCATTTTTCCGTATCGAAATTTCTACAGTCCGTAATTCCCCCTTGGATCTACAGCAGCTAGCCCTTGCTTAACAGATTGACCCGGAATTCCAACAGTGCGACACATCATCATTTTCTCTTATTCGACAAATTCCCGTGCCCAATTCAAACTTGCACATATTGTGTGATTTTTCTACTACCCAACCCCGTCCTTTGGTTCCCGCTTCATTCAGACGAATTGTTTTTGGATATATCCACGGTTTATCTCATCCTGGTATCCGCGCTACTCGTAAACTTATCAGCAAGCGTCTTATCTGGCCGAGTATGCATAAAGACATTCAATCATGAACTAAATCTTGCATCCAGTGTCAACGCAGCAAAGTCCAGCGTCATACCATCAGCGCCCCTGGATTATTTGCTCTACCGCGCGAACGTTTCCAACATGTCAACATCGACCTGGTAGGTCCCTTGGCTACATCCAATGGTTTTACATACATTTTCACTTGTATTGATCGTTTCACCCGTTAAGCCATAGCTGTTCCTATTCCTGACATTAGTGCGGACACGGTGACGAAACATTTCCTGCAAAGCTGGATTAGCAACTTTGGTGTTCCATCAACCATAACCACTGACCGTGGATCCTAATTTCAATCAACCCTGTTTCGTGAGTTAAATAACCTTCTTGGTACGGACCACATTCGAACTACAGCATATCATCCCTGTGCTAATGGTCTGGTAGAAAGATTTCATCGCCAGTTGAAGGCTGCGTTGATGTCTCATGGAAATACAGAGTATTGGGCAGAGCATTTAATATTAATTCTTCTCGGTATCTGTAAGTCTGTGAAAGATGATCTTGGTTGTTCTGCGGCTGAGTTACTATATGGCATGACACTCCGTCTCCCAGGTGAGTTGATCGCATCACCTGACGTTCCAATTGACGTTAGCATTTCTCATTATGTCAATCGATTTCGAACATTCATGCGTCAATTACGCGTAACTCCTACCCGTTCCAATACCCGTTCTGTTAATCTTCCTGCCGATTTGCGAACATGTGATTTTGTTTTTGTTAGAACAGTTCAGGTTCGTAGACCTCTTCAACCCCCTACACTGGCCCTTTTAAAGAAATCAGAAGACATGCGAAGTATTTTGTCATCGACAAGAATGGTGAGCACGACACCGTCAGCATTGATCGTCTCGAAGTCGCCTATGTTGAGTATGCTGTCTCTCCCGAACATGCCGCTGTTCCCACCAAGATTGAACACACTGCTGAGACTACAGTTATTCCATTCACACCCAGTCACTCAAATCCAAGTGAATATTCATCACACTCCACACAGTCTACCCAACCATGTATATACTCACCCCCCATCTGTCCCCAAACTCGACTAACTCGTTCCAGTCGTACCGTCAGGTGGCCTGCAAATCTTGCAGACTATGTGAATTAACTTTTCGTTTCGAGCGTTTCGCTCTCTTCTAACGCTCTAGGGAGGGAGTATTATGGTGTTTTTATCATGGTATATTTTATTACATTAATCCCACATATTTTGTCATTTGTTTTGTTATAATGATACATGTAAAATATGTACACAATTTGAATATATTATTCACGCTGCTAACGTGTTCTGCTTTGGAACAAGTCTATCGTCTGATTGTTTAGGATCTGTATTCAGTGTTACGTTGAGAAGTGTGTTCCGATTTGTTGGGTGCAATATTCAGGAAGCGTACGTTGTTAGTGGTGAAATCTCCGCTGGATTAACCGCTACATGCCGTATAAGTATAAATTATCTATAGTTGTATTAATAATAAATAGCTTACCTAAATTTTCCGGAGATAAAAAGGAGTTGAGTTGCTTTTTGAATTCAGTTTGCGAAGTGCTCAATCTTATATTATCGGGAAGTAAATTCCATAAACGAGAATATTTATAAATAAAGAAATCTTTTCGTGTACGATTGTGGATTTTCGGTATACATATTTTGTTTTTGTTCGAAGATTATATACTTCAGAGTTTTGAAATCTAGATGTAAATCAATGTCGATCATATCCTTTTTCAATGTTCTGTAAAAGAGTATAAGATTTTGTTTTATTCTTCAAATCCATAATGGTTCCAATCCTAGGATCTGACATCTTTCCTTATATGAATGCTTATCCGAACTGGTGGTAATGGATCGTGTGAAAGAACGTTGGATGCCTTCTAAAGCATAACTATCAGGCCGAGTAATGTTACTAGATATAATGTTGCAGTAATCTAATAAAGGTAGTGTATGTAACTTGTAAAGTTCCAGCTTGCACTGATGCAGAGAGATGAATCTATGAAGTGAGCCCATATTCTTTTTTGTCTTAGATATCAGGGAGCAAATTTGTTCATGAAATGTAAGTGATCCAGAATATCGATAACCTAAATGACGTACACATTGTGATGGTTGTAGTGGTGTATTATTTTGGATGATCGAATCTTTTGGTATGATAGAGTTAAAATTTATAAAAGTAGATTTATTAGTGGAGAACTGAAGACCGTTTCGAATACTCCATTGAAATAGAGCATCCAGGTCTTGGTTCAATTTTGATATAAAGTCTTTAGTCTGGTTAGATGGAAAGGCTATGGCGACTTTTATATCATCTGCAAACAAAAAGATCTTACAGTGTGTTATGACAGATAGTATATCGTTGATAAATATCAAGAAGAGTAGTGGACCTAAAACGCTTCCTTCTATGACTCTGCTTGGAATTGGCAAATTTATTGAACGGTAGCCATTTATATCTACCAAAAAGGTGCGACCAGTGAAAAAAGATTTGAATCACGAAAGTAGGTTCCCAGTAATACCTACAGTTGATAATTTTGAGAGGAGTAGATTATGCGGGACCCTGTCGAAGGCTTTCATAATATCAATGAACACAACTATGACTACAAGGTTTGAATCTAGTGATTGTGTCACGTAATTCAATAATTCTAGTTGACAAGTGACGCAAGATTTTCTGTTGAGAAATCCGTGCTGGTTTGATATGAAATAGTTTGGTGTCAAGTATGCTAGGGTGGCCTGTCTGACAAACTTCTCAAATATTCTAGCTAGAAGTGGTGTGTGATTAATGGGTCGATAATTGGTAATTGTATGTAGTGATCCGGACTTATGTTGAGGAATAACAACGGAAGGTTTTTATTCTAATGGGAAAGTTCTTGATTTGATAGACGTATTAAAGAGATTGAGTAGTAGTAAGAAGAAGTCTTCAGATCCCATTTTGCATATTGCTGGTACGAAACCTGTTTCCTCGGGTTTGTAGGAGATTGTAACTTGATTACAAACTTTACGTATGTCAGAGGTTTTAATTGCAATTGTGTCTAACGCATTGCATGAATGGTGTCTGATTACCTCTGCATAAGAGTTGTTATTATATGAAGCATTGAAAAATAAAATAAATTCTTTGCAAACAGCAAAAGTCTCAGTTACTACTGTGCAATTATTACCATGTTAATCTTGTTTAATGATGCAGTTTATCTTATCTGAATTTCCCGATGCCCTAGCGTTCATTAATTTGGATAATGCTTTCTGTTTTTTACTGGATTCAAGGGCTGTAGACTCATTAGAAATCAGTTTATGGTTCATAATTTGTACTAGTGTGTCAGGTCGTTTATACGTCTGCAGAAGGAACGAGATGTCATGCTTATTACGAGCATATAATGTCAAATAAGCAATGCGTTTTTCTAACGTATGAGCTTTACTCAATTTGGGGTGTCTAGCATGTCTGGTAGTAGATTCCTGTACTAACTCAACAAGTTTATTATGAAAGGTTTCGGAGATTACATTAAAATTGTCAAAAAGTAAAAAATTCAGTTCAATCTTCGTTTTTAATGAATTTTTCAAAGATTTCCCAATCTATATGAATAATTATATGTCGCTTTTCAACACTAGTTATTATTCTATTGCAACTTAATTCGAAGGATATAATGTTATGATCTCCATTAAAAAATGACGGAGATACGTTCAGGTTTGTAGATGTGATATTCAGAGTATAGGCAAGGTCGAGGATATTTTATTGCGCGTTGGTTTATCAAAAAACTGTGTAAAACCTAGTAGTTTGGTGGTATTGAAAAAAGAATTAAGATTAATGTCGTTGCTTTCTACCCGGTTAAGTGAAGGCATGTTAAAATCTCCTGCAATTAATTTTTAGCGGAGAGGGTGGACAGAAGCTTCTATGAAACAATCGGTCAAGCGTTGAAGCGATTAAGAAGTAGTAGCCGGTTAATAGTAGATGCATTCAAGTAAGAGATCAAAGGCCGGTAGTGCCAGCTAGATAGAATCTTCCATATGATCCAAGACGAATAAAATGATGATGCTAGCTTGGAGGTTGGAATGAACATAAACAAGGCATCCTCCTCCAAGTTTTGAAACGCGGTCTTTTCTAAAAATGTGATAGTTTGGAATCACAAGTTCACAATCTGATTGTTCCTTTTTTGTCCAAGATTTAGTTATTAGAATAATATTAGCGGGATTGGAAGGAAGATATGAACGTAAAGCTAATATCTTGCTAGTTATGGATCGAGCATTGATAAGAATAAATCGAAGAGATGAGGGGTTATGGTCAGAAAATGGCTTATTATGTATTTGATTATTATGTGTAGCATGTTGGTTTAGGTTTAAAGCCTTTGTG
This sequence comes from Atriophallophorus winterbourni, assembly GCA_013407085.1. NCBI lineage: Eukaryota > Metazoa > Platyhelminthes > Trematoda > Plagiorchiida > Microphallidae > Atriophallophorus > Atriophallophorus winterbourni. The sequence continues at coordinate 32,088 of JACCGJ010014506.1, forward strand.
GAGGGATTTGAAAATTTCTCATACTTAAATAAAGAACATGGTAGAGTGAGTGTTAAATGAGTTAAAATACGTAAAATTGGAGTCGGGGGACCAGCTAATACGGTTTAAAAAGTGCTGTGATGGGTTGTAATGATTCGAAAATGGGCTCGGGTATTGTGGACTCGGTCGATGGAATTGCCATGCCAAGTTCCGATCTAATGGATAAGGCATTATACGACGATCGAAGTTCCGAGTATTTCTATTGTCAAAAGTTGAAGAATTCTTAAAAAGGAGGTGGTGCAGGCAAAAACGCACTAGTTTTTCGAAACTTGGGCAAGATGGTTCTTTTCCTCAAGTGAGGGAATGCAATAATTTTAGGTGGAATAATAGGTTGTGTTAAATTATTCACAGGAGAAGGTGAAGTTGGAGGTGCATTCAACTCTTGTGGCACCTCATCTAATTCCATAGATTCTTTCCCAATGTTGGAAGATTCGGTGGAATATTGAGTAGTAACTTTACGCTTATGGAACCTAGTTCTCCGTTGCATTGGCGTAAGATCAAGATAAAAGATCCATTTTTAAATCTAGGAACCGATTTTAAAACATCCTTATGGGTTGAAATGTGTGATGACAGGCATTTGTCACTGAGTTCTTATAGGATTGGGCAAGACCTCGAAGACCTAAATTTCTTCAAGCATTTTAGCGAAGCGCAGTCCAATGGGAAGCCATAAGATGAGCAGATAATATTTTTTAAATCTTGTGAAGGATATCTGTCGTCTATATTAAACAGTTTAACATTTTCACATCTTAAGTCTCTTTGACAAATTTCAGTAACAATAGAATCAACGAACTTTTTAGTTTGTTAAAGTATATCCTTATCGATATTTGAATTATCATCTAGGAGGATAGTCAATGGTTGTAAAGTCTTACAAGCCTGTGTAACAAAAGAGTTGTTTTTTCGAATTTCATTTAATTCGGATTTTAACTTGCGTAATTTATTCAAAATAACGGAAGTTTTCTGATCTATGTATACGGAGCATTTGTTGGTCTTGAGGATTTTAGGTAAATAAATTCGCTTCGAGATGGGTGTTTTAGTGTAAATATTTCAGATAGTATAAATAAAATAATAGTCAAAAGAGTGAGAGATATGAAATAAACGTTTTCGTAATTATGAAATATTTGACAATCACATACCGTTTTCAGATAAATCGGATAAATCCGATAAATGGGAAACCACTCAGGGTAATGCCAGTCAGATAAACGCGAAATCTTCGGAGATCTTTCAACACGAAGGTTCAGCTGTTGCCAATGTGCCGAAGTGTCTTGAAGAGCGTTCTGTTCATCAAAAAGTCACATTCACAATAATAATAATAATAATATTAATGATAATGATAATAATAATAATAATAATAATAATAATAATAATAATAATAATAATAATAATAATAATAATAATAATAATAATAATAATAATAATAATAATAACAATAATAATAATGCAACTGTTAAAGGCCCGTCTGCCCAAAACTTCCCTGGTCCGCAAAAAGATACGAAGCCAAAGCCACCTGCTCATCCGAAGGTTCAGCGAAAATAATCCCAAAGTGGACATAATAGGTATTCGATTTAAGGCAGTTGAAACGTCCAGCAACCAGCGAAAGCGCCAAACACAGTGTACATTCAGTCCATGGACTAAGCGTAATTTGCACTAACGTAAATGAAACGAGTGCCACCTTACTAGGGGAGATGATAAAGCACGATAAATAAGAAACGAAAAGGATGTGCAACAATATGGACTTGGATCCACATGAACCACTATCATTGATACGACTAGGTCGTAAGCCTACTTCTTCAAATCTGGACCAGCCAAGATGGCTTAGAATCACGGTTCACTCTGAAAGGGATCTTGAAAACATCTTACTATGCGCATTTTTCCTGCGTGATGAGCGTTCCGATACCACTGCAAGGATATTTGCTGATGTGCCCTGGTGAGAAAGGGCACGAAAGGACCAGCAGCAAAACCAAACGAAACAGATGGATGATCGAAGTATAATCCTTTTAGGAGTTCCAGAAGCTAATGAAGCAACTGATAAAGCAGTGCAGCGCAAACACGATCAGTTACAATGGAGATTCCTCAGTGATATACTTCGTTTGCATGATGTAGCTGTGACGGACTTGTTTCGCGTTCCTAAATCTTCGAATTATAAGGGTTTTCGGTCCTAAGCTCCTTGAAATAATGTTCTTGTGTAATGATATGTTGAACACGGTCAAAACTCGTTGGAAAAATAGCCGCAGAATAATCCCGCAAGAAATTAGACTAGGTGCATCGATACACCATATTAGAATGATAGATTCATCTCTAAGTTTAATAGAAAAACTACCAAGTCATTCAGTTGTTGAGGTGTCATAAACAAATTCAGCCGATACGATAGATCACTGTATTCAAACAGTACAACATCAAAACGATCAAGCATCCCTACAAGCAAAAAACCTTCAGTTGCCGACTCTGGAGGAGTCGGCCTAACATATATTCTGCATTCCGCTAGCCTTCTTCCCCACACCCCATCCTTGTTGAGAAAAACAACTATGAACTGAATCTACACCAACGCACAATGTCTCGGAAACAAAATCGGTGAACTGCTTGCAGTTTTTCTGAGATGTCCACCAGACATCATCGCTGTGACGGAAACGTGGCTACAGACTCAGCAATCAAATACTGAACTAGAATTACTAGAAATGTCACTTATTCGTCATGACCGTGAAACCAGAGGAGTAGTAGCTTTGTATTATAGCCAAAACCTTCTGTGTCGTGAGATTACGGATCCAGACATCGTGTTCCTTGATACACTCTGGTGCTCACTTCGACTAGCTAACGGCGAAGACTGTGTTTTGGAAGTAGTATATCGCCCACCGTCTGCACAGAAAACTTACAATCTGGCCCTACTGGATAAAATTCGCATGGTTACTTTCAGATACACTTGTGGATTTTTGATTATGGGTGACTTCAATTTACCGAATCTGCAGAGCAGTACCATTTACCCAGAACACTCCCTCGAGCGCGAATTTAGTGAGTTGTTTGACGATATTCCTCTTTATAACCACATTACATGTAATACCCGATACCGCAGGAACGATTTACCCTCACTCTTAGACCTCGTTCTGACAAGCAATGAACATAACATAACTTCGCCTACGAAAGTCCACTGGTACTAAGTGATCACGTCGTCATCCAGTTTGACTATCTGTTTCGAGCTGTAAGAACAAATAATGCCCGTAAAAGAGTTAGGCGGATCAACACTATGGCGTTGAGTGATGCTCTGAAAAACACGTTTAACTACCAACCGGAAACCAGCAACGTACATGAGTTTTGGATATAGCTAATATCTAATCTCAAAATTTCAATCGAAGTGAGCTCCGAATTTATCCTCAGGAACTCAAGAAAAAAACTTTGAATTTAAATTAAGCAGCCGATCTCGTAAGTGGTTAACGGTACGAAACATTGCTTGGCGACACCATCGGCAAAACCTATCATCCGAGACCTAGGAAACATTCCGTTCACTGCGGAACAAAGTGAACAGATTTGTCATCCAAGACAATTTGTGCTTCCAAGAAGTGATATCAAGCATGATGGAGCGAAACCCCAAAATACTGTATCCTATGGTTAACGATCAAGCTAAGGTGAAACCTGTAGTAGCGTCTGTGAACACATCAAGTGGACCGACAACAACTGCAGCAAAAATTTTTGATGCTTTAGCCCCGTTTTATTCATCGGTTTTTAACCCGATAGAACATGCAATAACCAGCCCAAATCCAACAATTTCAAACACGGTTGCCATAAGTGAAATAAGTGAGAAACGCATCCTTCAAGGTTTATTTCATCTTAAAACCGGAAAGTCTCCTGGGGTCGACGGAATAACCCCGAAAATTTTTGAAGCAATTTGCGAGTTTGCTATACAAACCACCCACATACTTGTTCGAGCAAACAATGGCAAGCGGAGTGATTCCTACAGATTGGAAACGCGGAATAATTTCTACAATTTACAAAGGTGGAAATCGCTCCGATGTTTTCAATTACCGACATGTTACTTTGTTACCAGTGATTTCAAAATTACTTGAGCGACTCATTGTTGACGATCTAATGAAACATTTCGAGAATAATCAGTTGCTTCCGAGGAACCAGCATGGATTCAGACGAAATTATTCCTGTTTGTCTAATTTTTTGGTAACGCTAGATGATTGGACAAAATCGGTAGATGAAGGACAAGCAATACACGCGTGCCACTTAGATATATCAAAAGCATTCGATCGTGTTGACCATTCCCTACTACTGCAGAAACTTGAAAGGCTTGGTATCACTGGAATGTTGTTGAATTGGCTAAATGACAACCTAACAAATCGCACTAACCAGGTACGTGTTGATGGTGCATTATCCAAAACAATCGCAGCAACTAGCGGAGTTCCTCAAGGTTCAGTCCTTGGTCCGATTCTCTTTCGGCTTTATGTCAATGAAGTACCGGAAATTGTTCGATGTACCCTTTCGTTATTTGCGAACGACATAAAGATTTGGCGCAGCATTCGTAGTCCAGAAGACTGTCTGCTATTACAAAAGGATCTTGATACGCTTCACAGCTGGTCGTTGAAGAACAAACTGCCGTTTAACGGCAACAAATGCAGGATCATGAATGTGGGGAATCGAGTAGAGTTCACATATCACATAGGTTCGCATGTCCATGAAAATTGCAGTGAAGAAAAAGATTTTGGTTTCGGGATATGTTCCAGTTTAAAAACATCACTTGAAACTAACAGTACCTTTAAAACGTGTATTTGGGAAATTTTCGCCCAAGATATTCCCAAGGATCATGAATACATACTTGAGACCAGTCATGGAATACGGTGTGCAGTCATGATTTACGTGGCTCATGAGGGATGTGGAACTTATGCAGCGAATCTATCACTGCTCAACAAAACTAGTTCTCAGCATCCGAAACAAACCATATAAAGAAAGGATAGCTCAACTGAATCTGTTCGACTTTCCCTATCGACGAATCAAAGGAGACATTATCTTACATTACAGAACATTCCATACCCCGAACCATCCCTTACAGGATTTATTCACGCGGAGGGATACGAGAAATTATCGGACCAATGAATATGTGCTGGTCATACACCATTCCCGCCTGAACTGTAGAAGGTATTTTTACTCTGTCCGTGTCTGTTTTACTTGGAGCAGTTTACCTTCAACCGTTGCTCACGCCACTAGCTTGCATGACTTTAAAACGAAGTTCGACGATTTTTTATTGCATTATTCGTTTCCAGAACACTTATATACTGTTTAATCTATTTTTTAGAATGCTTATACACTTAAATTTCAATTTTTACTATCCTATGGTTGTTGTTAAGCTTGTTGCTTTTTAGACCATTAAAAACCTTGAATTACCTTGAATTATCTCGATGCACGACCTTGAATGGCTCATAAACTGATCATACAAGTGGGACTTACCACTGAACCTTAATAACAACCAACTCTTACCAGCGCTGGTTGATAAGATTTCAGTCCCGGTTACGGGAAAATCTATGTGTTAACGCCAAAAAGTGTGTCATGGATTTGGGAGTACTGGTTAGGTCTGACTTTAAGTGGGAGAACCAATGCGCTGCTCCAGCACAACATGCTTGCAAAGTGCTTTCTTGGACGATATCCGTGCTATTCAGCAAAAAACCTGATGCATTGCTGCCACATTACAAGGCGTTAGTTTGACCGCATTTAGAGTATTGTATCAAGGTGTGGTGCTCTAAAGAAGGACATCGTTCGACTCGAAAGCGTACTGCTTCTCGCAACTCGCATGATTTAGAGTCAGCGAGGGAAAGCTAACACTTTAAGTCCGAAGTCCCTATATCTTTTCTCACTTAGACGGTGTCGGTTGAGAGGCGACTTAATTGAAACCTTTTAGGTCTTGAAGAGTTAAAGCGGAATTATCATGAATGACTTCTTTGCCTCAAGTCACGAGCTGGGCAGCCGCCGCCATTCACTAAATCTTGCTAAGGAGCGATGTAGACTAGACTCTCGGATAAACGATTTTAGCCTCGGGGTGGTAAATTTATGGAACCGGCTTCCAGAAGAACTTATATCCTGCAGTTATGTCGCGAATGTTAAGAATGGTTTGGACCGTATCTGGGGTAATCTATTTACTGAATACTCCCCCTAATTGCAATGCAAGATTAGGTAGTTCACCATTTTCAGCGATATCTGGTAAATAAAGTAAATGCTAGAGTTCTGTTTTTAATAGATAACTCTACTTTACCTGACCTATAACCGTACTTGTGAAGAGAAATTACTATTTGTTTTCACAGCATCATGTCAGAACGAGGGCTTCGTAATAAAGACCCATATAATACTATTGGCGTCAGCGAGCGTCGAGGATATCCAACGCACAACAAAACACCTGTGTTATTGGTGGGTGAGTCTCGGCAGCTTTATAGAGAAAGAATCTGACCGCATGCTTGTTTCTCGTTTAGCCACTTACTGTCCTGTGCAAATTAACTGGACGGAACTGAAACTAAATACCGTCGCGTAAATCTGAGCGCGTGATTGGCTTTAGCAATCAGCCCTGTGCAATTTGAACTTGATCTTGACTAAATAGTAGCTGACATTGAATGTGGTGTAGTGGACCAGTCAAGCAGTATAAAAACGCAGTACAAAATAAGCGATCTGACTCTCAACAGTTCTTTCGATCCACGTACATATAGTCCGCAATCCATCCTTGGTGAGACCATGATGATTTTGATGAACGTATGATGTCCCAATTTTCATCATATGCTCGAAATCTCGTTTAGCAGGCTAATTTGTCTGTTGCTAAGCCGTCTTGGTAACTAAAGAGGGCCGCGTGTTTTGTATGGTCTAACATCGTGCCTAGTAAAATAATTCGTGAGTTTTGGCGAAATTTCTGGGAACTCAAGACAATTAGGCTGCTTAATTGTTTCTGGAATATTCCGTGGTAATCGCGAATAGTCGGTAATAGCAGAACTACATGGTTTTTCTAGCGTTTTAGCTAGGCGAGGTTGTCGATAAGTTTACGAGACTTCAAATCGACGACAAGTTAGAGTGTGCAAGGAAATCTGAACCTAATTAGCGCTTGTAACAGTCTGCAACGGTAAAGATCCCTACGAAAGTCACCGCTGAGGCATAGTTAGAAAGTTTGTGAACGTTTGCCCGAACGTGGTGAGCTGCGTACACGTTTCCGCCGTAATGTCAATGAGGTTTGATGATGGCGTTCCTGTGGTGCGGGCGGGATTACACTTATCTCAGCCCCCGTATCAATGAGAAAACGCAATTTATTCGAACAATCAGTGACATAAAGTGGGCGACTAATTTTTTTGCCAGGTGAAGTCGTCGCCGTTACTGCTTGGCGTTGAAGTTTTCTTGTGGTTTGTAAAGTTTACAGAATGGCAAGCACTTTCTAGCCTTAGAGTGGAATCGGCAGTGATAATGACATAGACTGTGATCGGGGTTGTAGTGGTCTCGGGATGAACTTTTGTTTGAAATGCGCGTTTGGCTGTGGCTAAGTCTTGATGGTCGATCGTTAAACATCTTTTTAGGGCTGAAATCTGTGAGGTCAATTCAGCGATTTGTTGCCTAAGCTCTTGTACTTCAGTTTCCACCACGGGCTTTAATGTGACTTCTTGTAGGGTAGATGGTTTATGCTGGCTTCTGTAGAGGTTTATCTTTCTGGAGAACCGAAAGAGATTTTCTTAAATCTACGGGTAAGTTTTGAAACCATAGTTCACGTAAAACCGACTCATTCAAGGGTTGTTTCCCTTGAAGGTGTATCATATGTTGTAAGAGCTGAGAAGGGGCTTTGCCACCAATATCTACTCCTGCTAACAATGTACGCAATTTTCGCTCATCTGATGCGACTGTTCTGTTGATCAACAGATTTTTCAGTGTGGTATACGGGTGGGATATTGGTTTATCATAAATTAGTAATGCAACTAAATTCGAAAATTGCTTCAGCTTGAGCGAACCATAGACAAGGATTGTGCGTATCGGAAGGTGAGAGTGTAAAATTGAAAATTTCAGAGCAGCGGGGTCACTGAAGTTATTAGAAGTCATTGCAAAGAATTACAGACTGAAAGTATCAAAATACGGGGATAATGTGAGTGCTCACCAAAAATATGTAGAGGGCCAATGAAGCTAGTATAAAAACACGCAGTACAAAAATAAGCGATCTGACTCACGAACAGTTCTTTTGATCCACGTACACATAATCCGCAACCCTCCTTTGGTAATTCCTTGTTGTTCTTGTGATGACTTCAATATTTCTACTCGAAATATTACGTTCCCGAGAGAAAATTCCCAAAAACCCAGATCGACCAAGAATGCAGGCAACGCGCACAACAGAAGTGTTTTGTGTTTGACTGATAAGTTGATTACGTACAAATTCGCATTGAACAGAATAATTTTGTTAACTGAGTTATCGAGCAAAAAATCAGTGAAATGTGAGTGATAACGTTAACAGGAAATCGATAAATCTGTAGTGATATCGATCATCTGAGCGGAACGATATTTTCTGAACAAATTGAGCTGAAGAGGTCAAAAACTGTACAATAGTTTTCTTTACCAGAAATATTGTTAAGTAAAAATAGATTTGTGCAATCTCGACAGTGGCCTTGAATCTTTTATAATGCACTAAATAATCAATTTTACATTGAAACCTAAATTAAACCGTGCTTAATCGCCGCGCTCGGTTTCTGTGGTAATTTTCAATGTTTTTTATCTAATGTATCCAGACTTATGAATAACTTAATCGAATAATGAAGATTTTGTTTCTAAGGGACGAAAATCGTGCTAGCTCCGCTTGTTCATGTTGCACTGCTGAAGGTGTCTAAAAGCCAATCACGAGCCCAGATTTCGATAAACGTATCTCCACTACCATTTTGGCTATTCTAAAAACATTAAATAAAAGTCCTATCTAATTACTTTAATTTAGACAATTTCATCAGTGACGCTAGTGGTGTATTGGTCATGTGCATCGCCTAACTGTCCTGAGGTCGCAGGTTCGAGTCTCGGCGGCGGTGCATTCCAAAGATTGACCACTCTAGTCGACAAGTAAACGATGGCTTCAGGTTGTTCCGTTTGGCGCTTCTCAACTTCAGCGAAGTGACGCTCCTAGTTCTGGATCGTGATAACGAAAGAATTGGTAAGTTCCGTGTCAAGAAATCAATACAAATAAATATACGTGAACAATGTATGAAACCACTAGCTAATCGGGCAAAGTGCAGCACAGTCATAGACTGTGCTTGGACTAAGATAATTTTTAGTTGAACAGGCCTAATAAGACATAGAACAATACGTTGTTGGTTTTAAGTTTTTTATTAAGACAATGTGGGGAAGATGTAGTCCATTTAGCTCTAATTCCTTCCCTAACGCCTACCACGTTCGAGAGGTATACTAAACCATGTGGAAGATTATTCCCAGAGTTAGACCACATGGGTTGCTGAAAAGTGCTCCCGTGTCTGCAGCACTGGGTCTAACTCTTAGAATTTTTCATAGAATTATTTTTGTTAGATTTTTTTATGGGCAAGTTTAAAAAGTTGTAAATTTGAGTTTCATTATTCACATGTGAGACCCTTGGAATCTTAAAGGCTTCTATTAGGTTGTCTCGCAGCCGCCTTCCTTTAGTGAGAACAAACTGAGGTCCTTGAGTCTTGCCTCATAGGTTATACCAGTCTGACCCTCAACCATCCTAGTCGCAAAGCGCTGGACCTTTTCAAGACATGCGATATCTTTTTTCAAGTACAGTGCACAGGATTGAACACAGTATTCCACGACTATTTTGTATAGGTTAATGAAGTTATAAAGTTTTCGGAATGACAACGCTGAGCGCAGTCTGAACAATTCTCTTCGCGCTTTGTTTGCTGCTTCAATACATTGAGTAAACCACGTAAAAGCCTTTTTTACATGTAAAACGCTTCTCACTCGTAGCACATTGTACATTCGCTTTCATCTTTCAGGGGTAATAGTGTAAAACTGACTATCTACATTTTATCTGATAAATCTGACTCATTAAGGTTTCTCAGTCACTTTATTTGCTCGACACTGGCCTTTCGCATTTTTACTGACATAATTCAAATTACTCTAAAGAAGTATTGTCATCCGTGGCGATGATCGTAGCCCACGTGCAGTCTCTTACTGTACGGCAGTTTGCCTGGATCAGGCTTGTGTTTTCATACATACGAAGGGTGTGGTATTAGTTAACCTAGAAGTGTGGAAAACTTGGAACGTCTTTGAAGCTGTAAAAATGGATTGATACACCAAACGGAGCAAATATGTTTTTCCAGATGCGTGTCCAAGCGATGTTTAAACTCGGGAACGTATAAATGTGAATTGATGTAGGCAACGCGTACTATGATTGACAAATTCGATTGGGAAAGAACCGACTGCGGTCGCTAAAGCGACTTGTTTTATGCGAGAGCTTGAAACAATACCCACAATAGTGAACGAGAGGAGACATCTGGATGAGATGTCGGCATTAAAGGTCATCTTCCGTGACAACACGAAACACTAAATGAGGTGTGCTGGCAATTGTCGATATTTGACTGACAACAGTTTACAGCACCTCATTAATTGTTGTGCTACGCAGCCAATGTCTGAAATAAATTTTCTAGCTCTAAGCTAAGAGTATTCTAGTGGTGGACAGATGTAGGCTATCCAAAGACGTAAAAATGTTGAACGTTGAAAGTTCAAAAGATAGGCCAGAGAAAACCCAAATTTCTGCTGGAAGATGTAGCAGATTTTCAGAAGTGCCGAGAGCAACCCAGGTCCCACTGAATTATGATTCGGAGATCAGACTTGCTCTTTACGTTCTGTAGTTTCTGGGCTTTAACAGTGTGAGATACTGGGATCTACAAAGCAAGACATTCAATTCAATGTTATATAGTGTTCGTACAACTAACATGGTTTGACGCTATTCATGTACAAATGTCTAATAAATACCAAGGAGATGCTCTTCGAACGCGTGATAAGCCCTCACAGCGCAGGGCATATGAGATACATTATATATTAGATCGGGGATATATTTTTTATAAGTAGTACATGACCTTTGGGAATTTTGGATGGCAGGCGGTGTAGAGTTGAAAAGCTGTGATCCATTTGAGATCATGAAAATCGGGAACAATAAAGACCACGTACGTATCCTTGCGAAAAACATTATGGTTGTTAGAAAGCAATCTAAATTGGAATCGCTGGCCCAAGAAATGTTAGTTTCTTTAAGTATTGTGTTATCCGGGCCAACTGTGGACCACCAAGTTTGCAGAGCTGGAGACTATGCATTAGTTTATCCTGGTCGACGTGATCAAATGCTTTTGAAAATTCGAGGTAAACAATGTCTAACCATGAGTTAGAATCAACTGCATTAGTCCAGTCGTTTTGTGGTTAGAAGTTTGTTCCTTTTAAGTTGACTTACTATGGCATCAGCTACGATGCTCTCTATAACTTTGGAACATACAAGGAGAAGGGTGATGGGGGCGGTAATAGATTAGATATGAGTATCTGCTCGATAGCCTGGTTGTATATTTATTTCGGGTGTAAGAAGTTGGATCAATTTAATCCAAACACGGAGAAGCGTTCTGGCGCCTAATTAGTAATTTCCTATCAACAACGTCAGGTGTAATGCGTATGATTGATAGATAGGTAATAATTAAGGTTCGGTGGGCATCATTGTCGCTTGTGCTACCTGAAAGATAGGTTCGAAGTGCGTTCACTGCGTCACCGTATGTAATGGATAACCCTTCTTAAGTTTGAATAAAAGTGATGACCATGTGCACTATTTTTTCCTCTTTTTATGTTGTTGAAAAAAGGTTTTACAAAAAACTTCACCTTCCGTATGTATTAATATTGATATCGGTCTTGCCGTTTAAAAGATATGCTTTGATTCCGCAAATGTCGGTATGATTCCCCCATGGGAAGGTTTTGTAGAATACAATAAATAATATTCTTACAATGCTCAGTTACCATTGGCAATGACGTTTCTTGTTTTGCTCTGAATTCTGAGCTGGCTTGCGTAATATTTGTCTGATGTGGGTATTTTTGAAAGTACATCCCATTTCTCCACGTAATCTGCTCAACATTAATTAAGGCACAAATTATCTGACACTGCCCAACTATTTTCAGATATGAGTTGGATAAGAAACGATTATAGGTTCTATATCGTTTTTGTTGCACGTTTTGGTTCGTGTGATAGACGTACAAAATATATATAAAACTTATAACCACATGGTCACTTTTAGCTAGCGATCTTTGAGTAGCGAGTTGAGCTATCATTAGCTACTTGTTGGTTAAGAGAAGAACGAGTTTTATTGCAGAGTAGCGCCCACCAAAGCAGGTAGTTTCTATCATGCGATTGTATAATTTGGGAGTGGCAATGAGTTTTAGAATTTCCATGTCAAATTAGTGTGCCATAATGTCAGATGACAAACTAAGTGGTTTGAAGTATACGAGTACAGTTCGTTGACAAGTTATCCGGATTCAAATGCCCAAGAAAATATCGGTAGCGTCTGACGATTCCGGAAATCGGTTAAATACATCCAACAGCGGGCATTGATATGGGATAATCTTTTATCACCATTCAGCTCACAATATTGCGCTTTCTTAAATTAGAGGAGCACGCCACTACCCTTCAATGGACGGCCAACACGAAAATGTTACATCTTAGCCAAGGCGATTTCAAAATCGAATACATTAACCATTAACCGCATTTTGTTTTTGGACCAATATCGACATTTCGGTAAAATATATGAGGCTTCTGAAACGTTTTTTAAACATCATCCGAGACATTCATATAACAGCATTAAAAGATTAGTTACAAAATAGTTGTGATTCTACAACTTGACCAGCTGCGGGGGATTTGTGATCAGAAATGCTATAATAGAAATATACAGTTTTAATGTCTTGAAAGCTAAACAATTTGCTCCGAAACTAAATGGAGAATGTTTTAGAATTGTATTCATCTACCTTGCTTAACTAATAAATGGTGATCGATTAAACAATAAAATACTGATTAGTTTGGTCCCGAAAAACTCTCGCTATCTCACTGGAACTTCAATCGTTTTAGAAGTCAATTGTTTTCCTTGTTTTTCACTTAGCGATCAGTCTATTACTTGCATGACTCTTTTTGTATTTGGCTAGCTCTTGAGCAGAATTATTTCGAGCTTTGTGAAGTCGGTGACTTATGCCAAAAGATTTAGCTTAGTAACTCGTACATGCTAGCCAACAAGTTTGTGATTTTAAATAGTAACTATTTATGTATTTAAGACTGGGATTTCAGATGAAGAGTATTTACTCAATTTACTTTTATGCAGCTGGTTCAACAGTTAGCTTACTCGGTTTTATTGATGCCGCGTGTGAGTAAAATCCCCCAGCCATATGGGCGCAGCAAACTGATTAGAAAATAAAATAATTATAAAGAAACGGTTGCTTTAAGTTTCAGCACCACACTGGAACTTGAATAGTGGTCTCCCAAAACAAATGTACACATAGTTTTGTACCGATGTTCAATTGTGGAGTACTTCTTTTCCGCATAAATAACAAAATGCGGAATTTATTGTTAATAGTACCGATTTTATTGATCCTTTATAACTTTTAATCGTATCTAGCCTGTATCAATGGATATATAATCGGCTTAGATAAATTAGGCTCTGTTAAGTAAACTTGCTTTTATGGGAGACGCACGCCTTATCCGCACATATTTGTTTATGCATCTGTCCAGCATTTAAATATACATTGTGTTATTCGGTGTCGTATTCGATGCTTTACATAAGTCTTTTGTTCGTTTCACCATTTCACTGGCTCAGTTCGATCATGGTATCCTTGGTCATTAATGCCAGAGAGTTGTGTAATAGGAAAAGAAGACAGTTGGTACGTGCAAAATAGAGTATTCTCAATTAATGTACAAACAGTAATGATCTGTTCTACTCCATATTAGCCAGATTCGATCTTAATTATTTCTCGTGAACCCACTCTTATCCTTTTACCATCGTTTTAAAAATGAGTAGGTTAATTACAGTTAATAGCTAATGTAATAAAACAATAACCCCTGTGTATTTTAGGCTATCGTAACTTCGTTTCTTAATAGACGAGATTAATGATGCAAGAATAACTAATTACTATGTAATATAGCGACCACCGTTCAGGATTCGCTCATAATGCTCTGACTGTCCTTCACATTAGGTGTTAGTATATCAAGATCGCGTGCTTGCAACCGTCTAATTCTGCGCAAACTTTAAGTGGAGTCACCCGCTGAGAGTTTGTGCGTTATTGCCCTCGTTAATTCAGCGAACACAGCTGTACTAACGAGCTGATCATCTATCTGTTGCTTTTACTTGTTTAGGAATTAAGCATCTCAAAAGTATCAAAACCGACGCCTAGAATGGAAGATTACGAGTTACTGCTTGATTTCAACCTTGTTTAATTTATTCTTTATTCTGTCCGTTAACTTTCATGCATATATACGCAGTCGTTCACTGCTCTTCAAAATGCGCCAGTATCACCATACCATGAAAAGCTGCGGTTGAGTAGTAAATGTGATCGCATCGCCATTATTGCTTTTTTAATCTCATGTTTAGACCTTGGCAACCTTGTAGTATCATAAAATACCAGCTGCCGTTGCTTCATTTCTGGCTTGTATACACATTGTATACACGACTACCATTCCGCTTACTTTTCTTCTCCGAATTGGCATGCGTATTTTCATTCCAGATTTAGTTATTTATCAGTTACTCGGAGGGAAATCTCCAAAACTTCATGGTTCGCTGCTCGGCACTTTAAAATTGACTTGGGACCTTTTTGTTATTAGAAAACCTGGAAAGCTCGAGCTTATTTAACTGTTTTTAACTCGATCACCTACCCAGAATCTCGCATCAAAACTTAGCACGAAGTATGCATGAACTGAGTGACGAGTATCTAAATTATCGCGTTCATTCGCGCAAACATACCAACATCACCAATAGTGACGAGGTCGATTTGCGACAACCGAACAGTTTCGCAACACTTTTTTGCAGAGACTGTAGCTCAGTGTAGTGCGATACGTTGTACGCTCGCAGAACACCCGCAGAACCATTCCTACCCAGATGATCAGCGAAAATCATACAATTTCAGCTTTAACCTGTTTTACTTTAAAGAGATATTTTTGCCTTTTTTAAACAGGGAATCGTAATAATTTTTAAACGGAGACTCACGTAAACATAAATGTTCTAACCAAAACTGTTTTCGGACATGTATCAATCGTCGCACCTGATAAATCGGGCCCCTAGCTGGCGTATACCGCAATAGGGATGAAAACGTTTTACCATCTCACCATTAAAAAACCCTTTTAGCACCCTTTATTATATGGTTAGCATTTCTAAGTCAAACAATCCTTTTTAGATCCTAGTACCTTCACGCACACAGGTGCCTTTATTGTAGGAATGGACAACAATCAGGAAAACAAGATGCTCTTTTGGCACTTTTGATTTGTTGTCAATCAAAGTTTGCTACCTAACAGTGGTGCGACCATATGACACTAATGTTTAAAGAATTGACAGCGTCGAGCTCTAATCGAATGATTTTTTTGATTTTGCCAAGTTGCGGCTTGTATATGCAACCGTAAGCCTCGGTTCAAGCAAATTCAAAGAATCCGTTTGGGCTAAGTTACTACCGGGTTGCGAAAGCCTAGACAGATAACAGCATGCAGTTTAGTACCGTTGTCATATCAATTTATCATGGCGTTACCCGCGCACACCCGTCTCGACTTACTTTTATCAGATTAATTTTGAGTAGGATTTGCCAATCATATATTTTTGATGCAAAACTCGGATTTGTTCTAACCATCGTAGCTCAATACACAACAACACTCTCCGTCTATTTACATAGCACAAGAGATCGTTTATCAGCAATCCATTTAGACAAAAAGATACAGAATGTAATGACAAAGTTGCAATGAAATTCCAGCATGTTTCCACATCCAGCTCACTACCGTTAGCAAATCAATTTAGCACGATGTTACCTGCACAGTACTGAAATGCCGCACAATTTCAAATCCTTGTAGACAACGGAAATCGAGTAGTAGCATTCAGATTGCTGCATGTTCTCGCATTACCAATGGCACTCTATTTAGCGTTATGATGCGCATCAATGCATGGAACTAGCAACTTACGTTTAAGTCATCTGCTTTTCGTTCAATGCATTGTCAGAGGCGTTTAAAAAGAATTGGAATTTGGGAGTAGCTTTCCTTTCCAGTGTTGGACGTGCCTGTCACATATTCTCCAGCACATCTTAGTACACTTACCAACTCATAGCCGAGCTACGACCACCATATTTCTCGTTTTGAATTGCGCCTCTGCTTCGGTCGATAGGAATATTTTGTGCAGTATGTTCCGCAGACTTATATGAATATAATCTGCGCAGTCTCTTCTTACGCTACGGTATTTGATACCCTATTACCGTCTATCAACCATACGTGATTTCTAATTTCGTACATTTTTATAATTTACACTATAATACTGGCAACTATTACAGCTCTACTATCACCGGTATTTAGACAGATCCTGCTAAAAACTTTCGATTTATGTATATAACGAAGCGTTCCTTTTCTTCCCACACATGGATGCCGAAACCATGGAACAGGTAGCGTAATATTGTACCTGGTATGAGTGCTACTTCTTCTTTCAAATGATAATTTACATCGCAATATGAGAAACTCACAACAGTGAACTGCTTCTCAAGTACCAAAAGTTATACGCTATCACATTGTAGAAAACATGAACTGCACTATCGTAGTGTGCCAATCAAAAGCCGTCGGATGAAATGCAGTACACCGCCATCCGTTACAACGCGAGAGCATGAAGCACCGGAATGTCCGACTACCATAACCCATAGAAATTCGTGTTTGGGAAGCCTTGCGTTTGAACGGCTCGAGTGACAACCAGTTCGAAAATAGAAGCTGGTGAACATCTTCATTTATTTAACCATATGCGATTCGGCAAGGTCGGTCCAACAAGCTTAACGAGGCGACGGTTCGAAGGGAACCGGTTGGCGCAAAAGTGCCGGACAACTCAAGTCTAAGTAACAACCGGCACAACCGAATGCTTGGTTCGAAATATTCTCATGCCATTCAATTTAATCGAAGTATTGTGATAATGTGATATTCCGTAAATGTTCCGCATTAAATGCTATTGTTACTTCGCAAACTCGCAATGTTTTTTTACCCCGAGTTGTTATTTCAACAACAACAACGGTTTTGTCAATAACCTATCTCAGCTGCTTTCTCTTATTTTGCAGCTATCGAATAATTCCGGAACTGTATTTCAGCGCTGATGCTTCGGCGCAACCTAGAAAATTTGGAGCCTTTATCTCCAACCCTACCAGACCCAACCAGTCCTTTACCGCCTAACCTCTCTTCAGAAGTCACAATTTTCATTGACAGACAGAGAGTGTTGATTCGTGCCGACAAATTGCAATCAACAGCAGAACTAGGTATTAATATTTGTTGCACTTAACTCTACTGTAGCATCATTTCGTTCAAGCATTTAATTATTATTCTAGTATTTTCTACCAGAAAAGTCCTGTGATTTTTTGTTGAACATGTAAACATGCTAAACGATTAGAGCCTTTTACACAACTAGTTTTTCACTATTAGCCTTGTCGATTCGTTTCAAAAGGTGCCGCAATAAATTTAACCCCAAAGCGGTCATCTGCAAGTTTATTTTCTGGTATGGACAATATAAAACATCGAAATATTC
This sequence comes from Atriophallophorus winterbourni, assembly GCA_013407085.1. Taxonomy (NCBI): domain Eukaryota; kingdom Metazoa; phylum Platyhelminthes; class Trematoda; order Plagiorchiida; family Microphallidae; genus Atriophallophorus; species Atriophallophorus winterbourni. Next base: position 49,832 of record JACCGJ010014506.1, read on the forward strand.
CTCCAATGTTTTCATTGATGTTCTTCACGTTTGTTTAGATGCTTTTTTTCTCACCCGAGTTTTTGTAGTGGTGTGAATGTACATTTGAATATTCTATTGATAATCCACCATACATTTTTTCTTGGATGCCAGGGCGTGGCCAGTTTGGTCGTGTCGATAGAATGGTCCATACACCGACTGGTCACGTGTTCGCCGTCAAAATGATTGAAATTGATCAGGAGCGTCTCAAGCGAACTCAAATCCAGCGCGATCTAGAAATTAGTAACAACACTACGTGTCCTTGTCTTGTCATGTGCTATGGTGGACTTCTCTACAATTCCCAAGTCATGGTCTTAATGGAGTTGATGGATTTATCTCTACATAATTTACGAAAGCAGGTGGGTTCTTTCTGCAAGTTACACGATTGTAGATCTAGAATTCTGTTGATGTTGTATTCACTCTTTTCGTCACGTTTGATTGAGAAAGCTTTCTGTTCCACGTGCATGTTAACTTATTGAACACGCTTAACACTTTTGTATGCCACTATGGTCGGTTTTCCCGGGTCCATAGCAGCAAACCGGTTAAAATCAGTTGGATCCGGCGATTCTTTTGTTGAGGATTGTTGTTGTTGTTGGCCTCCGTCGGTCGATGTCGACCATGGATGTACATCACATCGCATGAATTTCATGTTTTGCAGCTTTTTGAATGACTAAACAGTCCGATTCGGGAGGAACAATCTCTCCCGCAGCGCTTGCAACGGTAGTCTGAACTCTGTTGTATTGCATCAGTTGCACGCCGGCGGCGTGATCTGCGTTCAGCAGCCAAGAGCTGTATTTGCTCCTCCCTGGCTTGCAGACGACGCTTTTCACAATGCCTCCAAAGTGAGCGGTCAAGAGCAAGTTCTTCCCAGCTTGTGGGGTCAATGTCAAGAGCTTGGATCATGAATTAATTGCAGCCTGGTAGATCTTCATTCGATTATTTGTTTTGCAACATGCTTCATTGAAAGCACCTCACAATTGTACGTACACGCATCTACAGCGGCTTTGCTACCTTTGCAATTTTCTATTAGATTTTCCAGACTTGTATGCACTCGATACAAAAAGTCGTCAACATTTATCACGAAAACTCGTAACTAGGATGCATATGCAGGGTATTTGTTTCAGTACAGTAGTTATGGGCTGTGCGGCTAACACCGTGCTACATTGATTGGTCACCGGTAGTGAGCTGCATGCTGAAATACGCTTGAGTCTCACTACCATTTCTATTCTTTTTTCTTTTTCATATCTGTCTAGGCCTGGGTAACCTGACAGTAATATCGCCCACGTGCAGTCTATGACTGTGCGGCACTTTGCCTGGATCAGGCTTGTGCTTTCATACATCATACATTTGTTTCAGTACAGATGTTTATTACGCGCGGTTGTGCTGTCAGGGGCTAAGAAGCAAGTAACGAGCTTAATATGAACGGTGATACTCTATGCTTTTATTATGATTTGTATTACACTGTCGTAGTAGCATTCTTGTAACACACGAAGTTTTATCTATTCTGCATTGTAGCCTTCTTATTAAAGATCTATCCAATCCTTTTCGGATGTTTTATAATTTCATCAGAGTTACTCATGTCAACATTCTCTGCCAAATCGACCATATCACCATAAGTGCTCGCTAGAGAGGTTGCATTGAGGATTGCCGCTCCTTTTGGAATACCTGCATAGATTCAGATCATGCTTTTGTGCGACGCAGGTTCTCGTTAAAGTTATCCGGTACGAAGCCTTCGAATGGGAAACTTGTTGCGGTCGGAAAATTCTCTCAGTCTGCAGTTCAAGAAATTTATAAGACCACGTTGAGCAAATCACTCTCAGTGACTATGTATACAACTGCTGATAAAAGATGGAACATGATAGTAGCGATTATGCGGGTTGCTGAAATATCAGCCTGGGGACTACACAGTCAATTTCACAGCGCTCTATAGAAATTGTTTCACCAGTGACGCAAAATACATTTTGGTCCTGCACACAATAGAGAGCGTAGACGTGCAAGGAATGAACTCAAATGGAGCGTAAAACTAGACAGAGAAAAGTTATGGTTAAATGCGGTCGAACACATGGAAATAGCAAATAATGCTGGTAACATGCAAAACTCTTCCAACTTATTCGATCGACGGGCTCTACGAACAAAGGAGTGAGTGAAACTATCGCCGCCTCTTACACTGGGTCGAACATTTTGAAAAGCAAATCAGCTGGTCAGCTTCAACGGATTCATTTCCTCATTTGAAGCAGTATGATCCTTGACATGTTAGCGTAGACCCCCCTAGTGATTTAGAAATTAAAGCATGTATCGAATACATGAAACGATACAAAACTGCTGACCCCGATTACATACCGCCTGTTTTGTTCAAGGACGGTTGCCAAGTCCTAATCAATACATTAGGCTATCTCCTCCGTGGAGTGTGGTTGTCAGAATCCGTCCCTCAAAGTTGGGGAGAATCGGTTATCATACCTATATTTAAAAAAGGTGTGCGAATCTCCTGCTCTAGTCACCGTGGGATAACTCTCACTCCCAGCTTGACTTACTTGACTTAATCCCTTGAGTTCCTGGAGGAACATAGGGCCTCGGCAACTTGTCTCCACTTTGGTCTGTCCATAGCAGCCAGTTTGATGTCGTTCCAGTTAAGTCCACACTTGCGGATTTCCTCTTCACACGAGCGCTTCCAAGATAGCCTTGGGCGTCCGACCCGTCTCTTCCCGATTGGGTTCCATACCAGAGCATGACGCGTGATGTCATCATAAGGTTTCCGCAAGGTGTGCCCAACCCATCTCCACTTTCTTCTACTGATCTGCTGGGCGATCGGGTCCTCAGCAGCAATCTGCCACAGGTCTTGATTCCTTATCTTTTCTGGCCATTTTACCCCAATAATTCGACGAAGGCAATTATTGTGGAATGATTGCAAGCGGCCAGAAGACTTTGCTGTCACTCGCCAGGTTTCCGATCCATAGAGTAGCACGGATTTGACGTTGCTTCTGAATATACGGAGTTTCGTGCGTTTTGATAGAACCTTCGACTCCCAAATGGGTTTCAAAGCTATGAACGCGTATCTTGCTTTGCCGATTCTGGCGACTATGTCTTCGTCCGTGCCACCACTTATTGAAACAATGCTGCCGAGGTAGACGAATTGCGTGACGTCTTTGACTGCTTTACCATTGATGGTGATTGATGGGTGCTCATCAGTTAGCACACGGAGGACTTCTGTTTTTTCGGTATTCACGCGTAGTCCTGCATATGAAGCAAAGTGTGCTAGTCTATCGGTCTTTCTCTGAAGACGTTGGGGGTCACGTGATATCAAGCAGACATCATCAGCGTATTCCAGATCCTCCAAATGCTCGGATTCCTTCCAATCGATACCATTCCTCTCACCTTTTACTGTCTGTTTCATTATCCAGTCTATTACCAACAGAAAAATCATTGGGGACAACAGGCATCCCTGGCGGACGCCAGTCTCAACTGCAAATTGATCGGTCAGTCTTCCGTTGTGAATTACCTGACAGGAAGCACCTTCATACAGCTGCTTTATGAGGTCCATATACAGCGGTGGGACCCCAAAGTGTGGCAAAAGCTTCAATATGAATTCGCGGTCCACCCTGTCGAAGGCTTTCTCAAAATCTATGAAGTTGAGGCAAAGAGGCGATTGCCATTCAATGCTTTGTTCAATTATTATGCGGAGTGTCGCAATTTGGTCGATACCAGACTTTTGTTTTCTGAAGTTTGATTGCTCTAGCCGTAACACTTGGTCGATAGCGTAAGGATGATGCTTGTAAGTACTTAACTAGGGACTGAGAGCAGCATGATACCTCGCCAGTTTTTGCATAACCTCAGATCTCCTTTCTTTGGAAGTTTGAATAAATGACCTCTCTTCCAATCATTTGAGACCCGTCTTTCTGACCAGATTTTCTGCAGCAGAGGAAGTAACATATCAGCCGAGGTGTCCAAATCAGCCTTCAGAGCTTCTGGTGGAATCCCATCTGGGCCTGGTGCTTTGCCATTCTTTAGCGATTTTAAGGCAAAAAGGATTTCATTTCGACCGGGGGGTCGGTGTTTACGTCTAGCAAATTTGCTGCAGGTGGGATGTCAGTGACTGAAGTAGGTGCTGGTCGATTTAGGAGTTCCTTGAAGTGCTCCATCCATCGCTTTCTTTGCACCGATTCCTGACTGATAAGGTTACCTTCACCGTCCTTTATTATTTTGCCGTAAGGTATTTTCCTTCCTGATAAGGTTCTGGTAATGTTGTAGACGGTGTTCAGGTCTCTCTTTTCTGCTGCATTTTCCGCCTCCGTTGCCAGCATTTCATAGAACCGCCTCTTGTCACTTCTGGCACTTCGTTTCACGTCTTTATTTAGGGAGCCGTATTGTTCGATCAGTTGGTTTTTCTGCTTGGTGTCCTTACACCGGAGGATCTGTTGTTTCAGCTGCCTTCTCGAGTTGATCAGTGTCCAAGTCTCACTCGAGATCCACTCTTTGTCTTTATTTACCCGTCTGCCAATTACGTGCTTACAAGTGTCTTGTCAACAGTCTTTCAGAGCGGTCCAGTGTTCATTTATTGGAAGTTCAGGGGTTAAGTTGTTGAGCGATTCGAATCTGTTTTTCAGTAAGATTGAGAAAATCTCTCTTGTACGCTCTTCCCTTAGTTTCTGCGTGTGGTACTTTACACTAGGCCGACTGCCGTTTTCGTAAAAACTCTCAACTTGATTTTAATTTTGGCCATTAAAAGGTAGTGGTCTGAAGCAACATCCGCACCTCGCATTACGCGTGTATCAAGGAGACTATGTCTCCATTTTCGTGAAATCGATAGGTGATCGATTTGATTGGCAGTAACACCATCAGGTGATGTCATGACATGTTGCTTTGGTTTCAGTAGCGGTTTGGGGTTTTTACAGAGTGGGGTTGCTGACCCCGCGTCTAACCCTCCTCCTTTTGCAGACGGGCTTGGGACCGTCCTCGGCGGAGTATTGTGATTGTGTAATCCGCAGGAAGCGGAGGTTTGGAGTCAGGGTCTCCATCTCTAGATGGACTGCCCTCCCAGGCTGACGAGCTCCATCTACCCGAAGCAAACTGGTTTTGAGGCGCCAGTCACCCGCCTTCGCCCCTTCTCCTGTCAGTAGAAGCAGTTCCGCCACGAGCAGACCAGGAGTTGGGCTTCGGTTATCAGAGGCTATTTGAGACGCACGCCGTATGGGAGCATTTTGTAGGTAGCGGGAGCTTATCCCCACCACCACCCCCGGCTGTGACAACCTTGGGAACCAGGTGGAGTACCTGGGCATCGATCCCAGTATTACGATATTATTAGCGTCCATATGCCTTCTAAGATTTACATTGCATAGGGAATCACAGATCCGAGAGCACCAAGCTGGCTTCCGGCCTGGCAGAGGCTTGGTCGACCACATTTTTACTCTTCTACAGAACTTTAGAACTGCGGCACACTTATCGACAGCAAACAATATCCATCTCTTAGACTTCAAAGGAGCATTTGATTCAGTTGTACTGTTTAATACCTTGCCATGCACTTTATGCTCATATCCGGATGCGTTAGGGTTTAAAACGACCTTTCACCCAAATTCACCACCACAAGGATGTCCGATTTCTCCTTTACTGTTCAATTTTGTAATTGCTACCATCATGGAATTATGAAGCGAAGGAGCCCCGGCTTTCGGAGTTCACATAATGCCAGGTGGCAAGCTTCTCGACTTGGACTATGCTGATGATATAGCTCTGCTCTTCGACTCGTACACAGATGCACAGGCGATACCGAACAGGCTAGCTAATATTGTGCCCGCATTTGGAATGCATTTTGCACCCCCAAAGTGCAGTATTCTGCTACAGGACATCGACTTATCAAACAGCACCTTATTACTTGAGAATCAGGCGCTTGCAATTGTAGATCGTTTCACGTATTGGTAGTTGTTTCAATAATTCCGTTAGATAACGAGGTCTCGGGACGCATTTCTAAGGCGACCGTAGCATTCCACAAACTACCTCATCTCTGGCGTCAGAAACGACTGTCTCTGTTACTCCATTGTAGAGTCTATAAAGCGGCAGTTAGCGCTCTATTACTCTATGGGTGCGAAACTTGGACCTTACGTAAAGAAAACATGCGGTGCCTCCGCGTATTTGACAACTAATGTCTCCACAGCATTCTAGGAATTAGCTGTTACAATCGCATACGCAACGATGCCCTCCGAAATAAGTTTTTCGGTAGTAATTTTGATATCGAGAAGCAGATCAACCTGCATAGGTTACGCTTGTCGTGTCACGTTTTACGGACGCCGGACCACATAATTCCGAAACAGATTCTTTTCGCGACTCCACATCCCGATTAGCGTAAATCTTGTGGTGGCCAAACAGTCACGTGGCATAGGCAGCTAAAAACCGTTACTAGTAACCTTTCCAAAGTCGGTGCAGCGCGTCTTCCAGGCTGCGGTCTCCGCGATCAGATATCGTAATGGTTAAGGTAATTGAAGGTTTTTAATGGTCTAAAAAGCAACAAGCTTCAGGATATGTCCCGAAACCGTGTTCAGTGGCGGTCTTGCGCTAAGCATCTTTTATGTTTGGTTAGCCTTCTGTGTTGTCAAATGGAGTGACATGGAAATCTTGTTATGAAGCGTGGCAGTGAAAGCCGCAAGGAAGCTGTCGTGGTGACGTGGCTCTACTCGTTAAGCAAGCGTGATTGAATGCATGCTACATTCAAGGTGTAGGCAGCTCATTACAGTTTGTTTGTGCTTACTCTTCTATAGAATCCGTAGCTATTTAGGTTTAACCCTTCCCCATTTTTAGGATTTTACTTTTTCATGGTTGTATGGCAGGTAAGCAGTCGGTACACGCTACCGGTGTAATGCTGTCCCTGATGATGATGATGTACAGTTGACCATCATCATAGTTGTTCGAACACTACATGGTGGTATGACGTTGTCTTTGGAAGCACATTGTGTCCACATTTAAGGCGCTTAGTACCCTAATTTTTCGTTTGACCTTTTTCCTTAAATAACATTAGTGCACACTGTTTCTAATGTTTTTCACAACCTCTAATCTTTTTAGGTCTATGGTGCCGGAAATGTGATTCCCGAGGATGTTCTTGCCTACATGTTGCAGCGAGTCGTTACCGGGTTGGAGTTTTTGCGATCCGATTTAAGGGTCATGCACCGTGACGTCAAACCATCTAACATGCTTGCCGATCGCCATGGTGCTGTTAAGGTACGCCCTCGCCCTGCTGCCTTCCTATACTTAGTTCTGACTTGCCCACTCTCTGTATACAGCTCATCCCGAAATGACAAGTACTCTAGAATAAACTCACTGTTTCATAACCACCACTGTTCACTGTTCCACATGCCATCTTTGCGAATTATGGAACATTATTCCCCTTTTCGCGTTAGTACGCTTTTAGCTACTAGTAGTCGAACTTTCAAACGTGAACAGTGTTTTTCGTCGATTGTTTTAGAACCCAATCGCTTCACGTCATCAGTGTGACCACTGGGTTGTCAAATCACACTTCTTTTGTACCTTGTCTGCACCCAACGTTATTCTTGTCACTGCGTGGCTCAGCATATTTCTGATTACGTTTGTTATAGTCACATTTCACACACGGTTCGTCTTTTCGCAGTGGCATCTGTGGGGACATGATCTGACTAGATGTGGGTCATACTGTGCGATTGTTGATAGCTTACACCTATATCTCTTCGCGGCGTAACAAAAGCTGCTGAACGTTTTGTGGAACTGAGAGAGGAGCCTTACGTGAACGTTGTAGTTTGTTTACATTGGCTCATTAGCAAATTATTGTTTACCGTGGATACAAATCCGAACCCTAATAAATTTGTAATAGACATTAATTAAGCTAATGTTTCAAGGCTACCCTATCCGATAGCATAATGTCCCGTAGACGACGACGGCTCACGGACTCGAAGACAGTACGAGAATGAAGAAGACACTATCCTTTGCGATTGAAACAGCACATGATGATGCACGGATGTGCAATCGTGCAGTATTTCTGTGCTGTGCGGCTAACATTGTGCTAAATTGATTGGCCAACGGTAGTGAGCTGCACGCGAGTACACGCTGGAGTCTCACTACCATTTCTATTTCCATTTCCCCATCATATCTGTCTAGGCCTAGGAAACCTGACAGCATCTCAGCCCACGTGCAGTCTCCGGCTGTGCGGCACTTTGCCTAGATCAGGCTTGTGCTTCCATACCATATATTTGCTCGCATTACTAATTGTGTCGTTTGCGAAAGTAGCTACCTTCTAACAACAGACTGTCGTTCTTTTTCGTCCCGCAAACTGCATAAATATCGTTCGTCCAATAGAACATATGAGGTTGTTAATATTATACCAGCGCAAACTAGAGAGATCGTCTGACACTGGAAATCACTCCACAACTCCCGCCAGCTCCGTACTAAATTGATTGGCCAGAGGTAGTGAACTGCATGCTGAAACAGGCTGGAGTCTCACTACCATTTCATGTTATTTTTTCTTCCTCATATCTGTCTAGGCCTGGGCAACCTGGCGGTATCTTAGCCCACGTGCAGTCTATGACTGTACGGCACTTTGCCTCGATCAGGCTTGTGCCTTCATGCATACTCCACAAATCGCTGAAAGAGGTTTATAAACCTCCAGCACATGTGATCGGATTTTGCACTGGTTTCCCTATACACCAGTTTGCATAGTTCACTAACCACTTTTACCGCATCTTTCTCGCGTTGTTAATGAACAATGTTTGACTATGCAACCGTGGCTGTTTTATCACTGCCTTGCTTACTTTCATCCACCACAGGTTTGTGATTTTGGCATCTCCGGTGATTTGGTTCGGTCTGTCGCAGTGTCCAACGTCGGTACCAATCGTTACCTCGCCCCGGAACGCATCAATCCTTCCGGCCACGAAGCGTTCCGCATACAATCCGACGTCTGGTCCTTGGGGCTCAGCGTGATGGAACTGGCGACCGGGAATCTATGCTTTGCAAACATGAGCATATTTGAGCAACTTAGTGCGGTAAATTCCTATTATCGCATTTGCTGTTTTTAGTTTAGGTGCCTTTTTATTGATTGACATTTTGAGTGCGCTTTTTGAAATTGCACCAGTGTTCATACTTGCTACCATTATTTACCACGCTGGAGTCTTACTGCCAGTTCCCCTTTCACATATCAGTCTAGACACGGGCAACCTGACATTGTCTTAACCCACGCGCAGTTTCTGGCTGTGCGGGACTTTCTCTTGATCCAGGCTTGTGTTTTTATACCGTTATTTCTATCTCAAATTACTTAGTCTCCATAACAAGGGACCATGCTTATGATTCGGATCGTTTTCAAATAAACTTAGTCAAATTCTTTCCTACAACATCCTCTTTAGCGCAGTGATACCTATCACCGATCGGTATTTGGTTTGCTTCCCATGAAGCAATGTGTTCATTGGCACACTACTCGCTATCCATCCTCCCTGCTGTCGCACAGGAACATGGCTTAAAGGCCGGATAACGTCAGCCGTTATTTTATTACCAGGTGTAGTGCTATTCGTCTGCTATATTTCGATCTCATGTTCTCACGTGCTGCCTCTGCGCGTGAATAACGCGCTCACGCATTCGGTTTTTTCTGAAGTTTCTGTTCTAAACTAAAATACCACCCTGATTGCATATGTATGATCGCCGTCAATGTTGCTTGGATCAAATTAACGTGCTTGCTACGGTGCACACAAACTATTTGGTGCGGTATTGATTCATCGATACACGAAAATCTCAGTATTATGCCACCCATCGGGACCGAGCAAGTGTGGCATAGTAGCGAGAGTGGCATAGTAACGAGGGTTTGTAAAAACGGCTTTATTTTCTCATGTCCATCATTTATTTGCTCAATCTATCAGTCCAAACCTCTCAAAAATCGTCGGCTGACGCATCTTCTTTCGTCGGATCTCGTTCATCTCGTTGTCTAGCCGATCACACGCTTTCATCACACCGGGCTACCCGCTTGTCTGCTGCATGAACTTTCAGACAGTGATCCAAGCACGTTGGGCTTCCTCGAACAAAACGATTTCCTCCTCGACAATCACTTCGTCTTCGCTTTCCACCGGCTCCTCATTGTACAGCATCTCCCCCGAGATCTCCTCCAGCGTGAATGACCCGCCAGTCGCGAGGCGTTCGTCGGCTTCGAGAAAGTCAGGCAGCTTGATCTCCTCGTTCTCGTGCATCTTTTCCTCGGCAGGCAGAGCTTTCCAGATCTCGAGCAGCTCCGCATCCTGAGGCTCAGTTCGGATTTCTTCTTCGATAAACTTGGCTTTCGCGAAGCAGTTCCTGATTGCCGACTTGCTGACCTGCTCCCAAGCATACCGGGCGACGTGTATAGCGTCGAACAACGTGAACTTGATCTCCTTTCCGCGATCGTCCATGGTCTCTAGCCGGCGGCATAGCAGCAGCTTCTTGTAGTGGCGCTTGAAGTTCTCTATGATTCCCTGATCCATTGGTTGCTTCTGCTTCAGCGTAAAGTCGGTTCGCTTGCGTTTCTGAGCTGAGACTATGGGCTGAATAGTTTGAAAAATAACGATGAGTGTCTGTTTGTGCGCGCACGTTCGTGGGTCTATCTATCGATACTCAAAGCAAGAGTAGGAAAGAGGCTTGTCGTTGTCTGTGAGGTGATTGGCTTGTTGTAGCTGGCGTCAGGGAGAAACATCGCGTGTTTGACCTTGAAGCCGGCTGACTATATGCGTAAAATCCGCAAAAATGCACTTTCAAATAGTCACAGAATAGTGACATAGTAGCGAGAGTAGAGAGTGGCATCGTAAATTTATGTTGTATTGAATTTTGTCGGGACCGAGCAAAAGTGGCACTATATATATATATATATATATATATATATATATATATATATATATATATATATATATGCAGAAGTGTTATTTTAAAGGGTAAAATAGCTGTGTGTGGGCCAGTCAAACCTGCCTTCAGCATGCGTGATCATCTATCCTATCTAATGTTTCCAAACAGGAGTGCGTCCCTACATTTCTTCAGTTTCGGGCATTACTTTAATTTCTCTGGATATGTTTTTAGATATTAAATGTTCTACGTAGTACGATGTAAATATAGCTTCATCTTTTTTTCATCCAGGTGGTATACGGACCAGTGCCTCGATTACCCACAAACGATCGATTTTCCGTTGAACTCCAAGAGTTCGTCTGCCGCTGTTTGGTCAAAGAGCCCGTGGAAAGCAGAGCCAATTACTTGCAACTTCTTGACACCGCCTTTCTGCGTTCCGTCGACATCGCGGAAGGGAAACAAAAGCTGAGTTCATTTTTAGTTCCTTATTTACATTCAACACAATGAATCTTGCTGCCGCTTTTCTCACTCGGTGACATGTTTCCATGTGAATTTAGCCTTAATGTTTGCCTTACCTTTCATACGATCTTCATATCAAGCCCATTTATTAGAAATTTTCTTGCCTTGTTTACGATTTGTCGTGATATCATTCCACCTGTTATGCTACACACATGCTTTTTTGAATGTACCCTTTTTGACATTTATTTCCTTTGATTCTGATAACATTTAAAGATTTTGGCTTAAATTCCCGTCAACTAAACACAAACCCTTCTTAAGTATTTTAACGGTCTTTACTACTTGTATTTTACTTGTCTCGAGATGTTTTTGACCGATCATTTTTGTTTTTTTGGAGAAAAATAAATCACTTGTTCTACTACTCATTGTTTTGCTTATTTGACACTGGTCAGTATTGGAACCTTTTCACATGTTGAAATGAGCCCAATTGACATAAATACCGCTGAAATTAATTCCGATTCAAGCTCGCGGTATTGTCGCAATACCTACTGAGTATCTGAATGACCATTATTCTCACAGCATCAAACCAGGTCGTCGATTATGATTTGCACGTTCCAACTTATTTAGGAAGGATGAATATTGTTTGCCTTTCATCGTGTTTGTATTCGCAAAATATTTCTACCGCTTATCGCAAAGCAGTCAGTCATTCCTATTAATCCCATATAAACGTTTGTGAGATAAGAGTGACGTGTTGCTCAAATTATACGAATCATCTAATTTGCTCACATTTTAATATAAAATTAGCCTGGTGAAATAACCGAATCTCCTTTAGTAAAATTAAGCTTGTTAGATCCATCTGATTAGGGCAAACAAATCAATCACGTAGTGGAGAGTAACCACGCTAGTCATGTTACTCATACAATACTTCCACGCATTTCTCAAGATCCTTGTTGCCTGCAGATCAGTACACCACCACGCGAAGCCGATATTTTGTCCCTTAATCGAGATTCGAAAATTTCGTTACCCAGCTTGATGCCTTTTTGACCCATCAAAGACTGTTTCAGATTTAAAGACGCGACTGACATTTGGAAACCTGCATTAAAGTGTTAGTCATTTTTTAATGTTGGGAGGTGTAGTTGACCTGCTCACTTGAAATTCGTACACATGATTGAAGCTATTTCCCCCTTATACAATGCAACACAAATTGACTCCAGTTATTACTCACGAGTAGCTAAACGTTTTAATCATCTGTCTTAACGGCGTTCGCTTCTCAGTTTTGCCAGTTGAACGTAACTCACGGCTGAATGAGTCTTTTACATTTGATTTGTTCTACTCAACGGAAGGTTACGTACGAGATGAACTGAACGAGGGCGAAAGGTGTTTTTGTAATTACTGCAGGACCCGAGAATATTATTAACCAAGTTAGTCACATGCTTCAAAGCTTCCCAGATATGACACTGGGCGGATTTTTTCTATTTAATTTTCCCTTGAAACCGCATTAACTAAGATTATAGTTTGTTGCGTTGATTGACAGTGGACAGTCGGAATATTCACATAGTTGATCATGACGGTTCAAAATGGAAGCACTTATTTGTTCTATGTAAGCTTACACTCTATTCCATGGGAAGACCTGACACGGAGATCATCTCGGTTAGACGTTCACAACAGATGTTGCTCGCTCATTCGCAAATGGTCTAGTATATAGCGCTGCTCAAATGTGTCAGTCTCGCAAAAGATTCATGAATTCTTTATACCGATCGGTCAGACGGCGAAGGTAGTCCAGAGCCCAATGCGTGAGACTGATAATAATGGTTGGGGGTTTGAGTAACACCCGAGTCCAGTGCTTCCGTTTGTGGACCGTCGTTATCAACTTTGCGAATATTGTGAAGGATCTGGTACTCATCAGTAGTCAAAAATCATGAACAAATTCTCCGCTAAAACATAAAGCTTAATAACATTAAAATGTGAGTAGAACAAAAGCACGCTGAGTAAGTATAAAGACTTTAGAAATGAATGATTGGATAAAAGATCTTATATAGTTTTAAATTTCTGTAAATATGTTGAGTGAGTAATGATCGAGGGTAAATTATCCCGCGTAAAACTCACCGGCAAGGTAAAGTTACCTTCCACAAGTTAGGTAGGAATGAGGCACCGCCAATGTTTAATCATGATTTCGATAGTTCCACGTGTCCATTCACTAAAAATTTAATGTTAGGAATGGTTTGGTGTGTGGAATATTGTGTAAAGTAGGACAAGGTCTCCACTGATTCGTCAATAGGAAAAGTCACACAAATTCAGGTAAGCTATCCTTTCTTCCAAAGTCTTGTTTTGCATGTCGAGAAATAGTTCCGATGAGCGATGATAAATTCACTGCACGAGTTCTATACCTTTGTTGCTCCTTTGCGACCAATGCTGCAACGCCTATTACAACATCTTGGTCAGTTATTTATTCATGATCCGTTGAATGTCATGTGAGAAAATTTCCAGATTAGCAGTAGATTAAGGCAATATGATGCTGTTGAAAATTTAGTTTCTGATTAAATTGAGTATTTTCAGGCCGGAGAATATCCAGGCACCGAAAACATTTTTGCGCTTGGGGACTCCGCTAGTTGCTGCGATTGGTTTTGATAATGCACCATCAACACGTACCTGGGTAGGGCAGTTTTTTAGGTAGCCACTTAACCAATTCAACAACTTCCCGGTGATACCAAGTTTGTCGAGCTTCTGGAGTAGTATGCTTGAGAAATACTGAGGTAGCAGGCATGAATTGCCCGCCCTTGTCAACATGTTGGGTCCAATTATTCAGTGTTGTCAGTAAATCAGATAAACTGGAATAATTCTATCTAAATGCGTGCTGTTTTCTTAAATGCAGTAGATTGTTACCAAAATATTTATCAACAACGAGGCATTCAAATAGCTTGGAAAAGACAGGTAGCAAATTAACGGAACGGTAATTAGAAACATCGAAGCGATTTCGCCATTTAATAAATAGGAGTAATTTTCCACTTTTCCGATCTGTAGGATTAACGGGATTCACCAGGATGTGATTGAAAATTATGTGAGTGCTTTGTGCAACGAGTGCGTACATTTTTTAAATGAGTGGAGTTATTCCCTTGGCCCCAAGAGGCAAGAATTTTAGGGCGATTAAAAGCACATGGTTTCGCAATTACCATCGCATCGTAAATATTCGTTCATTGAAAAGAAATAACTCGTAATCACGCAATGTCACGTATAGTCCAATTGAATATTTACCGCGAGTGAATAAACAGTTGCAGCCAAATCGATTTGCAGCAAATACGTGTCCAAATTTCGAACGAATGTTTCGACGCTGGGAGCGGTAACAATAGTTTTAGCTAGCGCGTTCTGACGCGACATTTATTTCATCCCGAGCAACAGTGGTCCAGGTGGAATGATTTGGGACGTAGATTGCATATTCTCTCGGATGGAATACAGATAATAAAACGTGGCTAATGATTCAACAGTTTCTGATGCAGTTGCTGTTGGTCCAGTAACATCTGGTTTTAACTTAGCTTGATTATTAACCATAAAACGAAGAACCTCATCACGCAAAACATTCGTTCTTGGTAACGCAGCATGTCTTGGGTGATAAATGTTTGTACTAGATCACCCCATAAAATCTTTTAAGACACGGCATTAGGAATCCGATCTAAGCGAAGAGACGGTCATTTTATGCAGCTTATCACTGCAGGAGTTCCTGTGACTTTTCTGGGACTTGAGGTTTAATACTTGTCTCTAAGTTCATCACCATAGCAACATGCATCGTCGGGTTGCCAATTCGAAATCACACTGGAACTGTTTGAAAATAGATCAATTATTTACTAAATATTCGGTTATTCCTTTGAGTTGACATTGTATTTTGCAATCATTCATTTCTTACGGCGAAATATCATACATTTCATTACACTGATATGTTTTCGTACCACCAAATTTAATTAGAATAAAACATTTATAAATAGTGTAGTTATTGCGCACGCTTGTTTTCAACTCAAACGAAAGTTGCGTGCACTAGCAGGTTCCCCTCTGTTTGTGTATTTATTTACCTTTTGCCATTTAAGAACCTATGTTTACTTTTGAGCTGGTTATGCCATGCGTAATAAAGATGAAGCATTCTTATCAATCACGAAGTACTTTTTACCGCAGCCACCTAATAATTTTTATGAACCCTTGCTGCCCGAACCTTCGGACATGAAACGTTTACTGAATTATCGAACGTTATTTAGCCCCAACCGGTTTTCGAGTATTCGCGTTTACGCTGCGTTGTGTACTTTCTGTCGATCACGGTGAATGCAATCGTCACTCGTGACAGGATCAGCACCTGATCCCGATGGAGATTTCATGTGACCGAGTCGTCAGAATAAATTTGGAGAATGAATTGCTCCGTTCGTGCTTCGAGATTGTTCTCGCAATGGTAGGCCAGGTTTACTGTTCGAATTATTCATTTTGCATATATATATATATATATATATATATATATAATAGTTAAAAGGATATATATTCTATATAGTTCCAGGATTATCATCCCTTTTATTCTCCGTATTGTTATGTGCTAGTTTGTCAGATAAAGTGGTAACGTATCACACTAACGACGTGTTCGAAATGAGATAACATCTTTACCTTTACTGGTAAGTTAACTTATTTAGACTGACAGGTGCTCGAATCTTGTTTGATATTTTTCTATAGGGTAAACCTAAATTAGATCGAGAGTGCGGCCTATTTAATCATGGACATAGCAGCCATAATGAGTAAATCGACCATTTGAACTAAACTTGCCGTTGAGTGACTGCACCGGTGATACTTTACATTGGCCGCTTCAAACGACAGGAAACCAAGTTTTCTTAGAATTGTAACAAAACACGTGTAGCTCACATATTGGATTTTCATTATTGGGTGTTCGCCTAGCTTGTATACTAGTTTTCTATTATTGATTGTTTCTCAAGCGATCATCCTTTCTTTCTTACTAAATATCGGATGGACTATTGTACGGTAATGCTTGTCGGCTAGAATCCCATCAGCATGGCAATCATGGGGTTATTTATTTGTGTAAAAACGGAATATTTTAGAGTTGGAAACCAGGATCGATTTTAGATATGCAAATGTGCGCACAAAATGAATAATTCGCCATTATTGACTCTGAAACCAGACGTAGTACAACCTTAAATGGAAAAATGCTTTCACATTTTCGGTTGACAGCATGCGAGAGTGAATCCAAAGCCAGCAATTGATTTACATCTACACTAAACCGCTTATGTAAAATCGTTTCCAAATCACGCTATCTGCATCTGTTGAAAGCTCACATCCAAGAAAACTTATGCAGCTGGTATGTGCAGTGCATTTGAGAAATAATTAAAAATCACTTGGTTTAATTGCTTGTAATGATGTAAAATAAACTAGTGAATGATGTGATTCACTGTTGACATGTCATGTATTTGGCTTAAAATACGCACGTAGTGTTCAACTGGAATTTTCTACAGCGTGAATGCATCTCGATTCACATTGGCCAAGCTGGAGTGCAAATCGGAAACGCCTGTTGGGAATTATACTGCTTGGAACATGGGATTCAACCGAACGGCCAACCAGTCACCCAAATCGCGGATGATAACTTTCAAACATTTTTCAGGCAAAGTGACGCAGGAATCTACGTGCCACGTGCTGTACTCGTTGACCTAGAGCCCACAGTAATCGGTGAGCATGTCTAGCTGATTATTTCACACTAATTGTTCATTTATGACGCCCGGGCTAAAATTTTACATTCCATAGACGAAATACGCAAGGGAGCATACCGCAATCTTTTTCATCCAGACCGGCTCATCACGGGAAAAGAAGACGCTGCAAATAACTATGCTCGCGGATACAACACTGTTGGGAAACCGATTTTAAACCAGGTACTGGATGCGATTCGGTTGGCTACTGATGAATGTTCGGGACTGCAAGGATTCCTTATATTCCATTCGTTTGGAGGCGGTACTGGTTCAGGATTTACTGCATTGCTGATGGAACGATTGAGCACGCATTATGGCAAGAAATCTAAACTGGAATTTGCTATCTACCCAGCACCTCGCACGTCTACGGCCGTTGTTGAACCGTACAATTCAATTTTGACAACCCATGCAACACTGGAACATTCTGATTGTTCCTTTATGGTCGACAACGAAGCGATTTTTGAAATATGCTGGTGAGAATATTATCAATATGTATAATTGCTTGCCGCCAGTGTATTTTTGAACGTACAAAATCTATACCAATATAAATGTAATAACCATGGCAAAATGGCTGACAAATCTGTCAAATCTAGCAAACACACCCACACGGAAGACAGTTTTTTTGAATTTTATTCATCTTTTTATTCTATTGATACACCTTAGAAATGAAATGCCTCTGGTTTGCTCAACTGATGGTTTATGCAGCATAAACTGCACGTATGACTGATGGAAACAGCTATGAGGCCTAGCATTTTTAATAGAAGTAAACACCGCAAGATTAATTTTCATCCAGTACTTCGTGATTCAGCCTTTGCAGAGTGGGCTCCCGTCACAGGCCATGACTGCAACGCTAAATATGGAAAGGAGTTGAGGTAAATCTGGAAGAGAACGCATGTAAGAGGATACGGCAGAATTAAGAAAGCCAAGTACGAATGTTGACAATAAGATAGCTAAATTAGATACACTTTTGCTTTCGATTGAGCTTCAGCCTACACCAATTCATGCGTCATTTTGTTTTGCTGGTTTTAATGAAGCTGTCCTATTCACATTCACACCATTGGCCGATGCAACATATGTATCAGCGTCACACACTGCTGATATCATAAAGATAAAATTTAATTATATCTGCGTTTGCTCACATTTCCATCACACACGAATTTGACTAAGTTTCAAACATGTGGTACTTTTCCTGGTAAATGTTGAGGAGGTTAAACACTAGTTATATAAATGCATGCAAATGAGGATTTTCTTTCAAGACCGCGTTTAAAACATCTGGCTGTGTGTGGGCATATGTGGTTGAACAGGTTAGTCGTGCCAACCTTTTTCCAACAGTGGCATACAAGTTTAATATATTGTGGTGCTCACATCCTCTCACTTGCACACTACAACCGGGTTTTGGCTGTTTGTCGTCGTTAGGTCGAAGACATTAAGATCAGGTTCAGTGAGTCTTGTTTACCAGTTATTTAACTTTGTGTGGTACGCAGATTCCCCCTAACTTTCTATGCGTCTGTCATACTTTTTAACATATTCATGCTGTGCTGGGCAAGCGGTTAACTAATAGTATCTATGTGAACGTAGGTAGTGGATGGAGTGCTACATAATCACGTCCACAGTTTTGAGATCACCATATTAAACGAGAAACGTTGCCCCACATCTGTTTTAGCTGATCGCATTCAAATTTATTTTTGGCTTCACACATCTATCCATATATATATTTCAGTGCTTAACTCTGTATTTTGATCAGGAAAAAAAGAATAATTCTAACAATTGGAAAACCGTATATTTACTAAGAGAAAGTTGGCCGCCATTTGTCACGTATTTATTACTTACTTAATTTTGCCATTGGCTCGTCTTGGACATGGGCCACCAACCAGCTCTCTACAGACATCACGATTCTGGGCCAGTCTCTCTAGCTGTCCCCACGTCTTGCCTGTCTTGCCACGTCTACACTCAGGTCTCGGCGCCAGGTAGTTATAGGTCGCTGTCTCTTCCGCTTCCCTTTGGGAGTTCCAGGTGAGGGATTGTCTGGTGATGTTTGATGCACGTTTGCGGAGGATGTGGCCAATCCATCGCCAGCGTTTCTCTGTAGTATGCCTGCCATGCACTATTATGCAGGTCATCCTTTCATAAGACTTCTTGATGATGTTGGTGATGTTTACTGGTACTCCGTATTGTCTCAGTAGTCTCCAGAGAGTCAGTCTTTCGATGCTGTCAAACGCCCTTTCACAGTCAATAAAGTTGACGTAGAGAGAAGAGTTCAATTCCAGGGACTGATGTGCTGGGTTGCGATCTAATCCGTACACGATCTCTTCTTTCGGAAGCCGGCTTGTTGGTCACAAAAATGTGGATCAACAACGTATTTTATTCTGTTCAGCATAATCCGGTTAAACACCTTCCCCGGTATGGACAGCAACGTTATCCCTCTGTTATTGGAGCATGAACTGGGGTCTTTTTTCTTTTGGAGTTTGATGAGGTAGCCTTCTTCCCACACAGCTGGTACTTCTTCTTCTTCCCAGATCTTGCAAAAGAGTGAGTGGAGGAGCTCCACACTGGTCTCGACGTCCGCCATTGCGTTTCTGTAGGGATGCTGTCAGCTCCTGTAGCCTTACCGTTGTTCAATTGCCTAATGGCGCTGCGGATCTCCTCCTTCGTGGGTGCACAGCACCTGATTGGCAGATCGCTTTCAGCTGGCAGTATCCCCGGTGGGTTTGGAGGAGCTGGTCTGTTGAGTAACTCCTGAAAGTGCTCGATTAACCTCTTTTTCTGTCCTTCTGCGTCTTCTATCGCTTCTCCATCTCTGTTCCTCACTGGCCTTTCTGGCTTGGCAAACTTTCCTGATAATTTATTGATGGTGGAATACAGGTCCATGATGTTGTTCTGATGCGCTTCTTCTTCTGCTTCTATGGCCAATGTCTCTACGTATTTCCGCTTGTCTGCTATGACGCCACGGTTGACAATTCTAATTGCTCCTGTATATTCTTCTTGTGCTTTTGCTTTTGCTGCTCTCTTTCTGCTGTTTTTCACCATTGCTTTCTTTTCTCTTCTTTCTTATATCTTTTGTAGCGTACCTGCTGAGATCCATTACTTGTGCGCATATGTTTTGGGGCCCGTCACTCCTTGACATGCTGAGGTCACCGCTTTTTTCACTTTCTGCCACTTCTGTTCCATCGTCTCTTCTTCAAGCAGCCCTTCCATGACCTGGAACTTGTTGAATAGGTTGACCTTGAACACTTCTCCCTTCCTACTGTCGTTCAGCATAGCGGTGTTGTAGCGCTGTCGTTGGCTAGACTCCTCTATCCAGTTTTTCTTCAACTCCAGCTTCAACTTGGCGACAAGTAAATAATAAGCGGAAGCAACGTCAGCTCCTCGTTCGACGCACACAACTTGAAGAGTCCATCCCTGGCAAAGTTCACGTATTTAGTGACTTTAGTACAAATAAAATGTCTCATCAGTTGCTATTCGCAACGGATTTTACGCTCTTTGTACGCCTCATTTAGAACAATATTACCAAATTCGGTCAGTTTTGAAACGGTTGAGGAATCTGAGCCCATTACTAGGAAAGTCAACGATAACTGTCAATCAAATAGTCACAAACCAATTTGTGTATATGTTAAATTCGATGGTCTAGAAAAGCGAAAAAATTTATTCTTTTTTACGGCATGCAGTTAAGTTATCATTATTTTTACATTTTATATTTCTTGTTTCAGCCGTAATCTCAGACTCGAGCGGCCAAGCTACAGCAACCTGAACAGACTCATCGCGCAAGTAATCAGTTCCAGCACCGCTTCCTTACGATTTGACGGCTCGTTGAACGTTGACTTGGTCGAATTTCAAACGAATCTAGTCCCGTTTCCTCGAATTCATTTTCCCATGACAAGTTATGCCCCAATAGTCTCGGCCGAGGCAGCCTATCATGAACAATTTTCTGTCGGTCAATTGACAAACGCGTGCTTCGAGGCGGCCAATCAAATGGTTAAATGTGATCCTCGTCAGGGAAAGTACATGGCATGCTGTTTGTTATTCCGTGGAGACGTTGTTCCAAA
This sequence comes from Atriophallophorus winterbourni, assembly GCA_013407085.1. Lineage (NCBI taxonomy): Eukaryota > Metazoa > Platyhelminthes > Trematoda > Plagiorchiida > Microphallidae > Atriophallophorus > Atriophallophorus winterbourni. Next base: position 70,869 of record JACCGJ010014506.1, read on the forward strand.
AGAAGTGAATGCTGCAATTGCATCGATCAAGAGCAAAGATTCCATTCAATTTGTCGACTGGTGTCCGACTGGTTTCAAAGTGGGAATCAACAGTCAACCACCCACTATAGTCCCCGGAGGAGATGTGGCGAAAGTACTCAGAGCTGCTTGCATGATGAGCAATACGACGGCAATTTCGGAGGCGTGGAAGCGACTTGACAAGAAATTCGATTTGATGTTTGCCAAGAGAGCTTTCGTCCACTGGTATGTCGGCGAGGGGCTAGAAGAGATGGAATTCCGTGAAGCACGCGAGGATATGGCTGCGCTAGAAAGTGATTATATTGAGATATGCAAACCGGACTAAATATAGAACCACCGATGCACCCGTCGTTTTATTGTCTGCACTATTTTCACATTTTCATTAATTAATGACGAAATTTGACAAACGTTTTTTACGTGTAAAAATATTTCATTTCTATTGTTTAGCGATTTAAATCATTCCGTGATTTCAGCATTTGATCACAACATGGCTTATTTCTGGTAAGACAGATAGAAACCATGTGTTTTGCGGTTATAACTTGTTCCAATAACGTGAAAAACGGAACGGAAAACTGATATTTACTTTGGTTATATTGCTGTCGTTACTTCTAATTTCGACGATACCCTTCATAAATTTCGTTACCGCTGCGCGATCAACCAGGATATTTCGCTCGTATGTAATGTACGTTAATTTTGAACAATTGCAGTTGCACCTGGATGTGAATTTAACACAATCGCACTGATATATTTTTCCCATAATTTGACAACAATACAATTCTTCTTGAACTAGTCGCGTTTTAGCATCATCATTGCTTTTTCCATAGTGCTAGGGTCCACTGAGTGAGATAGCCTTGGAAAAGACCTTTCAATTGGCTCATCTAATTTCACCAAGTCGGCAGAAGTTCGAATAAGACTGCAAAATTTCATCTGATTCTATCAGGAAGGTAACTGACAGCAATGTGTTTCACTCATTGTAAAATTACGTCATTACCCAAACAGCTTCCGCATTTATTACTTACAGGCACGCATAATAAATCGCTAGTATTCCACCAGTGAATTGAATTGCTGTGATTTTTATTTTATGGAAATTTCTGACTGAAAGTTCTCATAGGGATTCGGTGGGTTAAAACGAGTTTTAACCGCTGAAGGTGATACTCCAATGACAACAGTTTCAGATAATCTTAACGAGGAAGAGAAAGAAGAATGACTTTCGTCATTTTGATCAGTCGGCACTGGAATATTTCAAGGAGCTCTCACTCCTAAATTAACAGCAGCTAGCACACCGGCAATTCATTTTTAATAGAGGTTTTAATTGGGAGACACCGACGATCAAGTATATATCAAGGGGCATACTAGTAGCATCGAGTGGTATTTTTGATGACTCCGTTTCCGTTTTTAGTGAGTTGACGACGAACAATCCAAGCAAGCGCTCTCACAGGTTAGAATCAGTGGTATTAACATCACAAATTTACGTCCTTATTGAAGGTCAAGACCATATGTACATAGCATCAGGCTCGGTGGAATCGATTGAGAGTTTACACATGTAGATCATTCACTCAGTTGATTGAGAGTTGTACGCTGCCCCCCATGCTCACTTGGAATTGTAATCACCTCACCCCATTGCTTCAGGTCAAACGGAAAATGCCAACAATTTCCATCCAGGGCAATTGGCAATCATTGAACAACACCTCAACCAAAAACGGGCTGAGAACCTATTCTCGTGGAACCTTTGTTGTGTTCAGGGTAGCGGTTGACCATATTACTGAATCATCGCATCAAAAATAGCTCATTACACTTTGTCTGACGGTGCTTCGCTAGCAAAAGCGAAATTTTGCACAGAAGTAGCCGTGACCAATGGCTCACAAATTGATCTCAAATCTAGTTATATAACTTAGTTTAGCCGAGGTATCCAAAATGCTAATTCGATTAACCAGGAACCATAATTTAATAAGTGTTGGCATGAACGTTTTGCTTTTGAACTTTTTTTATTACAAGTAGCGTTAATTTCGTAATTTCTGCGTCAACACAGTTTGGACATTTCGTTGCAAGGTGCCATTGATTATTTTTGATATATGATCCTCGATACTTGATTTGCCTAAATATCCCGAAATTGTGATTCTGGTTGTCATGGTGACAGAAAACCTGAAAAGGTGACTGACCTTATGATGTATTCACAAGGCTCACTGAACTTGATCTTACTGTCTCCACCTGACGACGGCAAACAGCCAGAAACCGGTAGTGGTGTGTAAGGGATGGGGATGTGAGCAACACATTACTTTATTCACAATTGAATTCTTAAAATTTAAGGTTATCAAAGGGGGGTTAAATAAATGCTGCACTGCGACCTTCACCTGAGCGTGTAGTTTGAATTGGCTGTGAGCGATAGACGTAGGTTGAAATAAACCGGGATCGTGGCGGTAGATTTGACCGTTTGATCAAGTCTAGTCTAGTTATTTTTCGTATGGGAACAACAAGCATTCATCTAAAATATTCAATAGGATATAATTTGCGAGATTCGTAGAATCCCTCCAAATTGTGGCTACTTATTTTAGCCGAAACAATTCGCGTGATGTAGCATGCTATCTATTAAATTGGAAAACAAATGTTAGTTATCCATCAAAGAGATGCTAAAGATTAATGAGTCTTCAACTGAACCCTGGTTAGAAATGAATCACACCTTTCAGATTGTACATCAACAGTAGCCTAGAGAAAAAAACAAGAGAGGAATTTAGGATAAAACATGCCAGCTACAGTTTCACCAGATTAGACCTAGCAAGATTGACCTACACGCTGGAGTGCCATTTGATAAGTAATGATTTCAGTAGAGCAGCAATTATTTTGCATATACGTTTGGATACATTGAGATGGATGCAGAAACTTAGATATTGTCATTTACTTCCTAATGCTGTTGTTAATAGTGTAGCGATGGTGCGTGCACTTGCTTATTGATTCACAGTAACTAAATTACTTGGTTCAGTTTTTAGATCTCGGTGGAGTATATGCAATCAGCAAAGTCTCGCCACTCGTTCAGGTCTCTGCTAAGCTCGCCCGAAGCTTCCAGTTTGGGATCCATGTTGTTCGTCAGCAGGAATACTCGACATGATCATTGCTTTCAACTTAGATTGAAAGCATATCTGTTCAAAGAAAATAATTGTTTACGATTCAAGCTTGAATGTAAGGAATATAATATTTACATGCGATAATAATAGGTTTCATTTAAATGTAATAAAAATTACGGCTTTGTATAGAGTGCAATTAGTCGGCAAATATCGCGAAGAAAATGGCAGCGGGGAATTATATGTGAAAGTATTAATAATATATCGTACGTATGTGATAAAATAATGATTTAAAACAGCTCTTGAAATCTCTTCCTACGAAATCAACTTACATATGAAGTGAAGTTGATACAGCAGATCACGAAGTATGCAGGAAGAATTGCATGAACGATCGCAGTTTTGACCTAACACCAAAATGCGAAGGTAAAGTTCTCACGAGCGACGTTTGTATACCCTGGTGAGGATAGCATCCGGTTTAGTCCGATCCAAATTGCAAAAAATGGTGACGCATACATGATTGCAAGTTTTGGTAGAAAGCCCCTGCCACTAGTGTAAATACCGGTGATTTAAAACCAACTCCCTCGTTCACGTCTAGACGGCGGTGTCAATTAAAATTAAAATTTTCCAAACACTGACAAGGCACTAGTGGTTTAGTGTCTTATTCCATAAAACCTACACAATCTGTTGTACGTTGTTGTAGGTGGTGGTGCAATCGTCGTAGATGCCACAAGAAAATCAGTATTCTAACATATACATATATGCCAAAGGTCGGCACCGAACAAAATTGGCGAAAGTAGCATAGTAGCGAGGTGGTATAGTAACAAGATGTGATTGTATATACTAATAGGATGAGCGCTAATTTTTCTTTTCCAGCAACGGCGAAAGCTTTCTCACATGATTGAATTTTTTTATCTCCGGTTAGGTCCCTTTCACTTCAGTTCAGATCGCGAAAAATTACTACAGAAAGCGTCGCATCGGTTGCCACAACAAGTGGTAGCATTGCGCATTTTTGGGCGCACATACAAAAACGTAATTCTTTGAATCTGATGTATTCTCAACTAATATACAGTAAGACGGACAAAACGAACCAATTCCGAGTTTGAAAACTTTAATAATTACGTCATCAGCATAGTTAAGACTCAAAGATGAAGGTGAATGTTGACTAGCAGCTAATAGTGTTAAAAGTAGAATTGGAAGAGAATCGCCCTGTGAAGAATATTTTCATCGTTTTGAACAAAAACGGTGATTCAATGATTTCAACAGGTTGAGATTAATCATAAAAATTTCCGCACATCTAATTTGGAGTTTGTTATAGCATATGCTTTGAATTGGTCTATCAGCTGAGTGCGATCGTCAAATTCAAACGGAATTCATATAAATGAGTAAACAAATTTTCGGAGCAAATGATTTACAACAGAACAATAGTAAAAACCTGTGAATCAGAGACGCAACACTGTTTATGACACAAAGTTTATTCTTGTAGGCGAAACGATCACCATTCTACCGGCAATCTAGAATAATGTATTCCAAGCTATATAAAATATGTACAAATATGCTTGTAACCGGATCTTCCATGCAGACTACCCCGGACGGTTTCAACTCTTACTGTATCAGAACCCAGAACATTAGTTCCAATGGATTAGAACAATCTAGACCAAGAATTTCGTCTTTCTTCAAATGATTGTCGCTACTTGTGTGGTTTATTTCTTACATAAATCGAACGTGCATCATATGGATGAAGGACATTGAAGATTGTAGTTGAGTGCTGCTGGAGTACAGTCTTCGGCATCGTTCACACACTTTTCACCTGAAATAGTCAGACAAATACAAACCAAGTTTTTGTGGAAAGTTCAACGATTTTGAAGTTAGCACTCGACACTCATCATCATCCTGACTACCATATCTTTTAAATATCTTTAAAATAACAGTGGCATTCAAGTATAATTTTTTTACCACTTATCCACTGTTTCAGGGCTCACTGTACCTAATCTTACTGTCTCCACCTGATGACGGCAAACAGCCAGAAACCAGTAGTGGTGTGTAAGTGCGGGGGATGTGAGCAACACATTACTCTGGTCATCCATGAGCGCGTTGTGCGCTTGACCACGAATCACTTTGTGATTTTGTGTTTCAACGCCGTGGTTCGTTGTACGAACCCTATGTAACAGTGTCATTCAAGTATAACTTTGCTTACCACTTATCCACTGTTTCAAGGTTCACTGAACCTAATCTTACTGTCTCCACCTGATGACGGCAAGCAGTCAGAAACCGGTAGTGGTGTGTAAGTGCGGGAAATGTGAGCAACACATTACTTTGAACAGTGCTTTAATTTTTGCATCAATCTGACTGTTTAACACCTTTTAAGTGAGTCTGATATCGTAAGTATGTTATTTAACCTAACGAAGCTACTATCTCGTGTTTAAGGTAAAGCTATCACGAGCTGTCCTTCACGTATTTTAGACCGTTCGACTCCATTATGCAATAATGACCAAAGAAAGAGGATCAGGATCCGCATGCGCTTCTTGTGTCACAAACATCGTTTTAATTTCTTTAAAACAGCAGAGGTAGATTCAACTTCTGTAACCTTAACTGGATACGAGATAACAGAGTCAGTGTCATATTTCCGATGCCCTAGATTTTTAATCTTTGATGGTTACATTTAAATTATTAAAGATAGTGAGGTCTCGGACAATCAAATAAGAATCTCACAGTCCCGATTTTTTTCCATTTTTTGCAGATTTTATAAAATAACTAAATATCATAATTACTGCCCGAATGATATCGGGGAAATTTATATTGATTACTTACTCCAATAATTTTATCCAACTCAAAATTTCAAATACTTTACATCGGGTCTACCTTGGAAATCATCTTTGAAACTACGGTTTGCAGCGCTGCTAAGTTCTATATCGGCACATAATTGTATAACTAGGTTTTAGGTAATGAAGTTTTAGCGTGTTTCTCATTGATGGCTAAAAGTGGAGTAATGTTGAAACTGATCTACTACAGGACTTTGGGAATCGGTTTCCAGCGCTGTTTAATAATCAAATGCTTTTGATTAAATCGAATAAATATCGCCAACATGTTAAGCCGCCAAACAGACAAACGAAAATGAGACGTTTTCCACAAATGTTCGGCAACACCTCAAAGCTGGAAAGTTTTGACAATTTTACACCCTATGCAAATATTCATTCTAATGCAATCAGTGACAGTGAGAAGTACTGCCCGCATAAACTCGATTGACACCTGCTGTCAAAAAACAAAAGCCAATTATTATCTAATTACTCTGTCCTGAAATTCACTATTCTCTTTTTTCATCAGGTCACCCAGGTTGCCATGGTGAAGTGTGATAAGTGAATAAACGAGTACCAAATAATTGTACTAAATGCGGGTCTCATTGTACGGATAGAGTATAAATAAGCGGTTGAAAACTGGTATTTCAGTCCCTCACAGATTTACAGTCCGTGACTGATCTCGATCGTTACTCATAACAAACATGGTAAGTGAATGCCTGCATTTGACCGAACAAACATGATTTGATATACCTGAAAATAACCGTTAATGTCTCTCTTTCCAACTGACAGCGCGAATGCATTTCTATTCACGTTGGACAATCCGGTGTCCAAATGGGGAACGCCTGCTGGGAACTGTATTGTCTGGAGCATGGAATTCAGCCAGACGGTCAAATGCCAAGTGACAAAACCATTGGCGGTGGTGACGATTCATTCACCACCTTTTTCAGTGAAACTGGAGCAGGAAAGCACGTCCCGCGTGCAGTCTTCGTGGATTTGGAGCCGACTGTCGTCGGTAAGTTTTGCTCCATGCATTTGACACTGAGCAATCAGCTAAACTTCATTCAACTGATCAATGATTTTTGTTCGATTTAATGCCAGATGAGGTGCGTACTGGAACTTATCGCCAGTTGTTCCACCCGGAACAGCTCATCACCGGTAAAGAAGACGCAGCCAACAACTACGCTCGTGGGCACTACACGATTGGCAAAGAAATTGTTGACTTGGTTTTGGATCGCGTGCGTAAATTGGCTGATCAGTGCACTGGTCTTCAAGGATTCTTGTTGTTCCACTCGTTCGGTGGTGGGACCGGTTCTGGATTCACCTCGCTACTTATGGAACGCTTGAGCGTAGATTATGGAAAGAAGTCGAAGCTCGAATTCGCTGTATACCCTGCGCCACAAATTTCTACCGCTGTGGTCGAGCCATACAATTCCATTTTGACGACACATACTACCTTGGAACACTCTGACTGTGCTTTCATGGTAGACAACGAAGCCATCTATGATATTTGCCGGTAAGTTGATGGAGAATGATTTTCGGAAATGTTATAGTTCATTAACTCGAAAAAACTTATAAACAATCACATTTACACCCAGACGCAACTTGGACATCGAACGCCCAACCTACACCAATTTGAACCGTTTGATTGGACAAATTGTCAGCTCAATCACAGCTTCACTGCGATTTGATGGTGCGCTCAATGTGGATCTGACGGAATTCCAAACCAATTTGGTCCCATACCCACGCATTCACTTCCCGTTGGCCACATACGCGCCAGTAATTTCTGCCGAGAAAGCTTATCACGAGCAATTGACCGTGGCAGAAATCACCACCGCTTGCTTCGAGCCAGCTAATCAGATGGTCAAGTGTGACCCGCGTCACGGCAAATACATGGCTTGTTGCATGTTGTACCGCGGCGATGTTGTACCGAAAGATGTGAATGCTGCGATCGGCACAATCAAGACAAAACGCACCATTCAATTCGTTGACTGGTGCCCGACAGGCTTCAAAGTCGGCATCAACTATCAACCACCCACCGTGGTGCCCGGAGGAGATTTGGCCAAAGTACAACGTGCAGTTTGCATGTTAAGCAACACCACGGCCATTGCAGAAGCTTGGGCACGTTTGGATCACAAGTTCGATCTGATGTATGCGAAGCGCGCGTTCGTGCACTGGTACGTCGGTGAGGGAATGGAAGAAGGTGAATTTTCTGAAGCAAGAGAAGATTTGGCTGCTTTGGAAAAGGACTATGAAGAAGTTGGCACTGACTCTGTTGCTGAAGAGGAAGGGGAAGAAGGCGAAGAGTACTAGGCGATGAATATAATTATTCATCTCATCAATCGTTAAGTTAACAGTTACTACTAATAACTAAATAAATATCTTAGCAAACGTTCATTTTCTTTCAATCATGGCCGGGTTAGTTCACAATCATGTGTACTGTTTAAAATAAGCATGTTGGAGGATCAGTTCAACCAAAGTGGAAAGCAAGAATGTCAAGATCAGAGTGACACATTAATTTCTATTGCTCAAAACAAAACCAATGTTCAAGTCTCGTATAGGAACCCAGTGATGTATTCACAAAAGTATAATATGTACTATGATTCCTAGGCTATGTGGTGCCATCCAAACGTGAAATTTTTTAACGACTTTTTTAAGACTTGAATTAATTTAGGCAAAATAGCTGTTACGAACTACAGCCGTTTTGAGTGAGCTATGCGATTAGGTGTATGACGAATAAGTCCCGGCTGTGCAATCTTCGAAATTCACTTAGTGACCCATGGTCAATTGATTGACACCGATCGCTTAGATCCTAAATACAGAAGTGCACTTGATGGAACATCGGTTCCGATACCAATCATTGTTACAAAATCAACCAAATAAATATGCTCACAGTATTATATTTTTCGAATTTTTTGCCGCTACGATATATTTATCGTCTTTCGGTTAAAAAGCTTGGCTGAATTTCCACCACTTTAATAAAATTCGAATGAATTTTACCATACACATTTATGGCAAATGCAGTGAATGAGACTACTTGGTTTTGCTTCAGCTGAGCCCCCCGATCGTCGTCTCCAGAGGGATTTGATTTTGGTTTACAATATTTGGATACCGCAAATCACCATCTACAATGCTTATTTAATCGACGGGGCTGGCATAAGACAAGAGCTCACACATTTGTTCTAACTGTCCCTCACTTGCGAGTCCATCATTTATTTGCTCAATCGATCAGTCCAAATCTCTCAAAAAACATCGGCTGACGCATCTTCTTCCGTCGGATCTCGCTCATCTCGTTGTCTAGCCGATCACAGGCTTGCATCACACCGGGCTTCCCGCTTGTCTGCTACATGAATTTTCGGACAGTGATCCAAGCACGCTGGGCTTCCTCGAACAAAACGATTTCTTCCTCGACTTTCACTTCGTCTTCGCTTTCCACCGGCTCCTCAGCTGTCGCCGATATTTTTATTGTGTACGTGTCTGTTTCCTTTGGAATTCCCTACCCGAAACTCTTGTCATCTCTCCCAGCATCGGAACGTTCATTCGAAATTTGGATACTTATTTGTTGCATAACGATTTGACGACACCTGCGTATTGACTTATGGTAACTATACAACTTGACTATACCTGACATTACATGTTTATTTTATACCTATTTCCTGAATGTATATTTACTATGATATGGTAATTGTGAAGCTATGTGCTTTTTGTAACCATAAATTCTTGAATCTTGAATCTTGAAAAACTAGACGACATTATTTGTCGTGCGAGTTTGTTTTATTTGAAACAATCTACCCGATTCTGTTTTAGAGTCACCAAATCAGCAGATTTTCAAGAGAAGTCTTGATGCCTTTTTGACCATTAACCTGTGCACCGAGGAAAACTATACATCTTGACCCCATGCATCTACATTTGTCATCCCACCAATCGAAAACAATTTCTGTAGTTTTGATTTATACCAAATTCATTAAGTGCTTAGTAAGCAACCAAATCCCGTTTATGCTTGTTTTATTATTCTTAGTTCCCATATTATTCTGTGGTTTTTTGTAAAGCTATATGCTTTTTAAACCATTAAAATCGAATTGAATTGAATTGAAGGCCAGACACATCCTTAATGCATTTTGTTACATTTGATGAAATTGTGACAGAAAAAACAGAATCGGTAATTTAAGCAATTATATGAGAAATCGATTAAACTCGAAAAAGATTAATAGAAGCTGGGTTTCGGTATCATATATTATTTTGTAAAACGATATTTAGTGATAGCACGAAATAGTCGCATATACGTATGGCGTGAGTATGAGAGGGAAATTGTTGCGTGTTAAATTTCATGCGCAGAGAGAATCCTCGAAAGTAGTGTTCATTCCCAATTTAACAAAAATCACTGTTCTTGATTCGCATGCAATAAGGTTCACGTTTTCTGATGACGGCCTCTGGTAAGCAAGCTGATCTTCGTGTATATGTAACATTTCGCCAGGCTTATCTATTCGATGAATAGATATCTAAAGTATTCAAGCAGAAATGGATATACGAATATAATTTAAAAATCTCCATAGGCTGGATTGAAAAGCATATTTTACAAGAATAGACCCGAGTCAATAGATAGTATTTTTGTTCTTTTAGTTTATGATTTCGTCGATCCCAACTTCGATCAAACTCGATCTGACGTTAATCAAATCTCCCCCAGTTTCATGCCCAGATTTCAACTGTATGTCACATTTAATGTTAATCGTTTCAACGTCAATCGTAGTAACCCCGAATCACATAATACACGAAAACCCTAATTAACCAAGGGTTAATTAAGTAGATGGCAAGAATCTCACAGAGGCAGATTACTTATACGCGAATCACTTCATTATACCACACTCACTGAGCATGTTCACAGCGGTCGTCAATTAGATCTAAACTGCTGTACGATTTCCAAAAAACCGATTTAATTTTAGCTTCACCATATTGGGTTCGTTTGGTGGAATTATTTATAAGTCCCATATTGTTTGATAACTGATGATGATGATATTTAATTGAAAACCTAACAAGGAGATCAGATTTGCCAGACGATAACATCAGATGATGCTGGCTGAAGAATCCTTAATCGCGATCGGTCAAACGGTGGACGGTAGCTCAGGCGATAAAGTGTGGGGAAAAACATAGTGATGGTCCTAGGTATGAATCCAACCCGAAACAGAATATGCACTGCTGATGCGCTCAAATAAGAACAAAATTCTAGTTCAGTGCTTCCAATGTGGACCGCTGTGATCAACTTTGTGAATATTTCGAAGGGCTTAGCGCTGATGAGTAGTCGAAAAACATAAAAGAACGAAATCTTCACACCCTTTTGGAACGAAGGATGTTCTCAATCTCATCCTCACTCGAGACATGCTGTCATTTAAAGCTTCATTATGCAATTTTCGCGAAAATCGAATACTTGTGAGTTAACGAATTCTGTTTTCAGCCATTTTGGAGCTTCTATTTTCTACGTTAAGTTTTGCATACCGTTCGAGAGCTTCTCAATAACTCTCGCCATTCGACACTGATTGTGCACGGTACTATGGAAACATCAGCCAAGAGGATCCGAGCAAAGCATTAATGGCCACTGCCAGTTTTGGCAAATAAGCAGTTGAGGACATACCGTTTTTGTGAATCTCCAGGGAATCATATTTTGCTATTCCTTGTATTGTGGCACTATTAATTGAATTGATTTACCATATTGAAAATATTATGCGAGTAAAAGCAATGAGAAGAGAGCGGTGGGTTTTAATTTTGAATTGCGGATTACAGTTGACCAATTGCCACTATCGGTGATAATACAAATGATAGCCGTAGCTATGACGACGACTTTATAGAACACTCATCAATTGCATAGTTTCTTGTCAATCACTGGTAGACACTGTTCACCGCGAAATGAATAGGCAATCGGGTTTGACCTTTTGTCTACGGTAATTGGCTATACGTATTTTATGATATTTTTGTGTTATTCTGCTTAATAATGGCATAAATAAAACACATGATTAATTTTAATGGATCAGATGCCAGACGCCGCCTGACAAGTGCAATCCGATGGTGACTGAAGGTACTGACGGGAGCTACTGAGCAATGGACTGCTTGTTTGAGGTGGTAACTAGAGTTATCGTCAGTAGACAAAGGGTTAAGTCATTTAAAAATATACCAACTGGGATATTAATAGATGACTCCGTCTATTTATCACCGCAATTTACGGTTGGGATGCGCAAGTTATGATAATACATAAAGACTTCCAAGTGTGATCATTTCCAATTACCAGATTAGTTGAATAAGATGCACTGCATCGATTCAGTTTCTAACTTTAATGTTCAATGTTTGAATGCATGACTCAGAGATGTAAAAATATTTAAAATGATGGGGGAGACACTTGGAGAAAATTTATATCACGGGAACAGAGCATTGCGCTAATTCGAGCCAGCAGCCCAGATTTAAGATTTCATATTTAGTTGAGCTTGAAAAACAAAAATTATCATTTACAATAACATAGAATCGAACTATATTACCTTATATATATACTCAAATTCAGATAATATCGAACCGTCGGGGCCCAGAGCAAGCGTGGCCAATCGTAACGAGGGTTAGTAAAACTGCGTTATTTTTCAGGCCACCATTTATTTGCTCAAAGAGAAAGAAAATCAGTCATAAGCTCTCTCAAAAAACGACCGTCGACGCATCTTCTTTCGTCGGAGCTGTTCATCTCGTTGTCTAGCCGATCACAGGCTTGCATCACACCGAGCTTCCTGCTTGTCTGCTGCATGAATTTTCGGACAGTGATCCAAGCACGCTGGGCTTCCTCGAACAAAACGATTTCTTCCTCGACTCTCAATTCGTCTTCGCTTTCCACCGGCTCCTCATTGTACAGTATCTCCTCCGCAATATCCTCCAGCGTGAATGACCCGCCAGTCGCGAGGCATTCGTCGGCTTCGAGAAAGTCAGGCAGCTCGATCTGCTTGTTATCGTGCATCTTTTCCTCGGCAGGCAGAGCTTTCCAGATCTCGAGCAGCTCCGCATCCTAAGGCTCAGTTCGGATTTCTTCTTCGATAAACTTGGCTTTCGCGAAACAGTTCTTCATTGTCGACTTGTTGACCTGCTCCCAAGCATACCGGGCGACGTGTAGAGCATCGGGCATCCTTGTTGCTGAGAATGCCCTTCACGGTGGTTCTCTTGACTTCGACGCCCCATTTCTTGCTAATCTCCCTCGCCAACTTGGATTTATTCGGCTCCTTCTTCGAAGAATCGATTATCTCGAGCTTCTCCTTAAGCGTAAAGTCGTTTCGCTTTCGGTTCTCAGCTGACATTATGGGCTTAATAGTTTGAAAATAACGATGTCACTGTTGTAAGTGTCTGTTTGTGCGCGCGCTTTCGTGGGTCTATCTATCGGCACTTAAAGCTAGAGTATGAAAAAGGATTGTCATTGTGCGTGAGGTGATTGGCTTGTTGTAGCTGGCGTCAGGGATAAACATCGCGTGTTTGACCTTGAAACCGGCTGACTATATGCGTAAAATGCGCAAAAATGCCATTTTAAATAGTCACAGAATAGTGGTATAGTAACGAGAGTAGGGAGTGGCATGGTAAATTTATTTTGTATTGAATTTTATCGAGACCGAGCAAAAGTGGCACAATAACGAGAGCGGCATAGTACCTAAATTTGAATGTATTCAAAATCAATGGGAAGAAGTTAGTTTATTAATAGTTGGGGTCAAAATGCGGATTATCTCTATTATGATCGTCAAGTTTCGATTTGAATATAGATAAACTGTTTGAGCTTACCAAATCGGCAGGTAGGGAATTCTAAACAAAACAAACACGCACTGAATAAAAATACCTGCGGCAGTTCAGTTTCGAGTGTAGTAATTTTAACGTTCTGTTGCTGGAAGTTCGAAGGTGGAATAATATGTCCTGGGGGTGGGAAACACTAGTTATTATTTTGTATGGGGGGATGAGATCACCTCGCATTTTCCTCAGTGCAAGTGTCCTCAGATCCAGTCTTCCGAGTCGTTCGGAGAATGATGTATTAGAAGCTCTTTGGTATATACGATCCAGAAATAAAATGCCTTTTTGGAGCCATGGTGTCCAGGCTTGTGCAGCATAGTCTAGAATCGGGTGTACATATGTATTCATCATGATAGGCAAACACTCCGGTAAAATGTCAAAATATCCACCGTAACATATCGAGCAGCTGTGAGGCGCTTTTGTAAACGGCTTCGCATTGTAGACGATTTTTCAAACTACCGCAAATCCAGAAACCCAGGTAATTTTCTTCCAAGGTGCACTCCAGAATTTTGTCGCCGAGCTGGTATGGATAGGAAAGCCAAGGTCACGGCCGATCTGAATGATCTTAGACTTTTGTAAATTCAATAGTAGTTTATTTTCAGATAACCAGTTGTACAAAACATTCAAATCGTTTTATAGTAAAATACAATCATCAGCATTGATGATTCGCCTCCATACTTTTATATCGTTATCAAACAGAACCATCTTACTATCGTTTGGTATTGGCAAATCGTTCATATAGATTTGGAACAGTATTGGTCCACGCACTGATCCTTGTTGAACACCGCTAGTGACATCGATTTTCTCCGATAATAGGCCCTCCGCACGAACTCTGATGTGTATGTTGCTGAGGTAATCAAGCAATAATTCATATAGTCTTCTAACAATACCGTGTTTCCTTACCTTGTTCAAAAGTAAATTATGATCAACCCTATCGAGAACTTTAGAAATGTCCAGGTAGCACGCATGAATACAGCCCACCGCATATAAAACCCTTGTCCAATCGTTTAAGATTGTCAGAAAATTTGTTAGATAACAGCGATTTCTGCCAAATCCGTGTTGGGAAACTGTCAAAATTTCGTTCGTTTCCAGATGTTGCACTGTTTTTGCGGTTATTATTCGCTCAAAAACTTTTAATACCGAAGATAGCAATGTTACCGGCCTGTAATTTTTAACTTCAGAACGGCAACCACCTTTGTAAATGGGTGTTATTTGTCCCAGTTGTCAGTCTTTTGGCACCACACCAGCTAGAAGCAAATTATTAAACATGCATGATAGAGGTTCAGAGAGCTGTACATGGCAGGTATTTTAGCAGCTTTGAAGTTATCTCGCCTGGTCCTGGAGATTTCTTAACGTTTAATTTTTGTAGGCGCTGCGCTACCACCATCGGAGTAATCAATACTTCACTGAATGTCGGTCGTTCAAATCGAATGATTGGTTCTGACCAGGCTCCGTGGATTTCGGAGCAAAACCCAGCATAAAAGTCTGCTAACAGGTCAGCGGTCTATTGAATGGATTCAGTGAAGCCGGACAAAGTTTTTAGGTCAAAGAATCCTGGTTTATTTTTCGTTCTATCGTTTACGAGTCTAAATAAGAGCGTCGGATTATGAGAAATCAATTGCGATTGAAAAGCTTGTTTATCATCTCAAATTAAGCTGATAAATGTGTTTCGCAGTCGTGTAATTTGTGCCCAAGATTCAGCCGAGTTGAAAGAAAAAGAAGAAATTGGCTTTATTCATATAAACAAATTTTCAGCAGTTACAAAAATTTCACCAAATAATTTAAAACAAATTAACCGAAAGTTCCCATATCAATTTTTCGACTGAACAATGTTTTTTCCGTCTTGATTGATAATTTCCACATGTGATCCAGTTTATTAACAAATGGTGTAATTAATCGTCTTGAGACAAAATTGTCATAACAATTCCTGGTATCTCGTTATTCGTTCAAAATTGCGCGTCGAAAATTGACCTCAATTGACACGAAAAACTAATGCATTTTGCCCACAGCTAGCATTGACATTTAACGAAAAATGTTGGAAAAACCTGCGGAGAAATTAGTTTTATGCACAGCCGATTTGAGGGCCCCGCCAGAATAAATTTGGTAGCCTTGTAAAATTTCTATGCTATTGCCCTTTGTTTTATCCAATTGTTACTCCTGCTTCGTAGTACAAATTTATTACGTTGAGAAGTTTTCTTCAAAACGAACGTTGAAAGTTTCTCCATTATAGATTTCAGGTGCTGTAAGAGACAATCCGGATCGGAGTAATCCAGCTATGCAAAACTTGTGCTTTGTAACTCAGGCACACAGAACACGGTAGTTCATCATTCGGAAGCATTTCGTTCCGTCACTGTTGCGCCTAGCGCTACAAACCTACTCGAATTTTAAGAAAATGTGATCGTTTTGACCGATTGACGGTTTATAAACGATATTCTTTACAGCTGTAGGGTCTGATGTAAGTATTAAGTCCAAGGTAGACGGTTGGTCTGATCCTTCTCGAATAAATTCCAAAACGTTGTTATAGAGGGGTGCGTAATCCAAGACGGCTCGAAGGTCATATTTAAGTGTCTCTGATGGATGATCATCCCGGCTATATGGCTGGGGAAAATTAAAATCCCCCATTATCAATATTTGAGTATTGTACCTCTTGTTACATAGCGCAAAGCATTAAACAGTTTATTTTTTAGGTCGAGAGTTGCTGTTGGAGAAAGATAGATCACTACAATAATGCAATGTTCTCCCGAAGTAAGAGTCAGAGAGCAGCAAAATGTGTCAGGTATATCAATAGTCTGGTCGTTCATAACTCTACAGATAAACGATTTCTTGAAATAGTGCTGCTCCTCCGCCATCGCCTAAACGGTCACGCCGGAATAGAGACATGCTGGGCAAAGAGAGTTCATTATCATACAATGAGGCATTGAACCACGTTTCTGTTATGGCAACTATGCCTGGTGCCGTTTGATTACAAATCTCGGACAGTTCGATTAATTTGTTGATAAGGCTGTTTGCGTTTGTATAGTGAAATTAATCGTATTTTTCGTGAGTAATAACGGGGTGTAAACTGAAGTTAATGGTCCGACTCCGCTGGAGTCGGAATTAACAAACATTATTCAACTTTTCAGTCTGGCGCTGAACAGCATTGAGACTAATCAGTTTTGAAGGATGTTGATGAGCCCAAGTATGAGTCAAATCTGAGTCATGTGCTTCCATTGTAAAATAGTCAATAACCACTACTCTCGAGTCGCCACAATGTCTGTAGTTATATACGATTTACATGTTTTTGTATAGACAAGCTTAATTCACTTGAGCTAATTTTCGTCGAATCAAATTAATTCAACAAAACACAAATTTTCTGAATACGAATTTCGAATCCGAGAGAATAGTTAAAGTTTAATTGAAAAATTCGAGATTGTTAGTCACATTAAAATCCAAAACAGCTTAGATTTCTTTTAGAGTGGTATCGAGTGTTATGATGGAATTTGACGAAACTTTAGCCTGCACGATTTTTTTATAATTCTGATATTCAAGTGTCATTAGAATTTTAATAACCGGCGCCGCAAATCCCTATTGTTCAAAATACAAAAAGTGTGCAACAGTTGAAGCGTTCTGGGTTCAAATATCCTTCGTTTAACTAGAAACTTGTTAACAAGTTTTAAAAACGAAAAAGCTCCGTGTTGACTAAAAAATAAAAATTAGTGAAAAAATAATCTGTGAGAATGGCTTATTTGAAGAGCGCGCTTTCCGATATTGTTTAATTCATTCAATCTTC
Organism: Atriophallophorus winterbourni; assembly: GCA_013407085.1. Lineage (NCBI taxonomy): Eukaryota > Metazoa > Platyhelminthes > Trematoda > Plagiorchiida > Microphallidae > Atriophallophorus > Atriophallophorus winterbourni. The sequence continues at coordinate 88,295 of JACCGJ010014506.1, forward strand.
CTTACTTTCTGATTAACCTTGCTCACACTCACTTGGTAAGATCCGTTCACTTAAAATTCATGAGAGTTTCAGATGAGCAACGTAAACGTTACATTAAAAAATGGATTAAATTTACAGAAGATTTTTATACGGTTTTCTGGATACAGTGCTATATATCATACTAATGCTGAATGTTGGCTATATTCTAGGAGCGCTTGTATGCCACTGTTGGATCACATGTGTCCGAACACAGTGGCATACCATTCCTCCACTGTTTCAAACGCATGTGGATCCTGATCTTACTGTCCCTACCTGATGAGTGCAAACAGCACGAAACCGGTCGTGGGGTGTGTTGTGACGGTAAAGCATGTAAATGAATATTTTGGCTATATCCTCTTTATTAAATTTTGGATGCACGTATCTTTCATTGATTCTTGTAATTTAACCCTTTCATTTTTAGCATTTATTATTCTCAGATGTACATCTCACTGTTCGATTTATGAACAATATAACGCTTCATGTACACACTTCTGAGCATTTGCGATATGAACTGAGCGATTCGACTCAATGAAATTTTACATTTGCTTTATTTGATAAATTTTGCCATTGAGCGTCTTCAAACACATAAGCCAAAGGACTGTGTTCAGCATATTCAAATGTCAACAATACATTGTTTAGAAAAATGTAACCTTGAGTTTTTCTGGTCTATGTTATCTTTCAAATTGGAAGCTTGATATTTCAACTTCTTTGCTATAAACACGTGTCCTGCTGTTTAAATCATCATAACTCATTCACACTGGCATATTATTGAAAGAGAGGGGTGTAGGTGATAATTGCCTGTCTTAGCATTTAGTACGTTGTTTACCGAGACTTCGAGGTCACTTTATCCAACTTAGTAACGTCGACCACCGCATTTCGGATCAATTGTTCACTGTACCACAATGTATCAAGGAGATCAACTTACCCTAATTTTTTGAAGTTCATCCACTAATTCCACAACACCCGAGAAGTCAAATTGGTAAACACGTTTGTCACGCACATGGCCAGGAATGTAAAGCCTGTTTTTATATAGACAAATGTCGTTACCCCAAAACTGTCCATAATTTGTCTGTGTCGATTTTCATTTTGATATAATTTGTCAATCGATTTGGTATCAGCCGGTTAAATGCAAGCTACTGTTTCTGAAGACGCTGTCAATCTAACCATCCGCAAGAACTTCTTCTGAACGCAACATTTTCGAGCGTTTGCAATTTTGAATAGCTAAAAGCTAAATTACTTAATTACCGCAATGTTACAACATCCAGGACGTTAGGCTTTCCTTCATACAACCCTTATCCAAATGCGGCCACGTGTGTTAATCACGGGAAATGTGATTTACCTAGTTCCATTACATTCCCAACTGCAAAATGGTAAGCAATAATAGTCTTAAAATATCTGCAGCAACCTAGGGCACAAATTTAGGTATGATATTTTATTAATTATACACCTTCACTTTTTTCGTACTGCTGATATTGCACTGACTGTTTGTGTGCTTCTCTTCACTATTTTATAGTGACTGCAAATTGCTGTATATTGTAGTCTGTATTGAGAGTTAATATAGGCAGGGATCGAGACGATATTATCCTTGCAATTATAGTTATAATACTGTTACCCATCCATTGGATAAATTACGCCGATTCTGAACTGTGAGCAACATCTGAGGTCACGGATGAAAGCATGAGTCTACGCATGCCCCACACCAATTTCACGTTACATACACGAATTATGAAATCAACTATACAGTAGATGGTTGTTACATGGCGATACTAACGCTTGAATGCTTTTAAGTCTGTTAACAGCTAATTGGATAGTTTGGAATAAGCTATAGATAGTCTGTTCACGATTCATACGCGCGGACACATGGTAGTTTTAAAATTTCATTTACGAAAGAAATGTGTTGCTCACATTCCCCGCACTTACACACTACTACCGGGTGTCATCAGGTGAAGATAGTAAGATTACGTACAGTGAGCGTTGAAACATTATATAAGTGTTAAACAAAGTTATGCTTGAATGCCACTGTTGCATAGGGTTGGTACAACGAACCACGATGTTCAAACACAGAATCACATAGTGATTCATTGTCAAACACTCGGAGCGCATATATGGATGACCAAAGTAATGTGTTATTCACACACCCCGCACTTTCACATCACTACCAGTTTCTGACTGTTTGCTGTCATCAGGTGGAGACAGTATGTTTAGGTTCAGGGAGCCTTGAAACAGTGGATAAGTGGTAAACAAAGTTGTACTTGAATGTCACTGTTACATAAGATTCGTACAACGAACCACGATGTTCAAACACTGAATCACAAAATGATTCTTGGTCAAGCATTCGAGGCGCGTATGGATGACCAGAATGATGTGTTGCTCACATCCACCGCACTTACACATCACTACAGTTTTCTGCCGGTTTCATCTACTAAGATTTTTTCCGCGGGCTAAGAGTCAAGGAATCAATATGTATTACTGTGCGCTTCTAGTAGAATGTTCTATACTGAACTGTGAGTAGCGAAGCTTCATAGCAAGTTAATTTGAACTAGACTTTTCAGTTTTTACCAAAATAGGTCAACGGGTTACAACGCATTACTCTTTGCTCCAGATTATCAGGATATAATGTTCTTACACTTACACGGACGTAAATATAAAATACCTTGTTGGAGTACCATCAACGTCAGCTTTTTGATATACCATGCTCGTAGCAGTATTTGATGATACGAGCAAATTCAGATTTACCGCATGCAACGCTTTTAATACTCATCAAGTCCTTAAAGGGCGTAACGTCATCGGATAGATCTTATTCTTCGCCATCGAGTTGTAATCTTTTCAACATTGTGCGATCAACTACTGAATCGTATTGTCGGATTGAATTCTGATTTTGCTGTTATTTGTGAACACCGCTTTTTTCGTGGTCAAGATATTCATTATTGGTCGCTTGACAGAACCACTGCTTGTGCACACATCACTGAAAAGTGCTGCTCACAACCCTGACTGGATGACCCCGAAAAGAAATGAAGGCGCATCGGGCTGCTGATCACGGTTTGCCAGAAATCGGTGTTACGCTTGTTTGTTAAATGTGCAAGCAAAATGCGATAAATCGCTGACCTCGGATTCGGTATCGATTATTAATGAAGATAATTGTCCCGGTGTTCGTTAAGTTTGCCAGGTTGGCAAGGTTAAACCAACAGCGTTATCGTCGGAGTTTCAAACTCCCGAAAATAAAATTGACACTCGTCTAAATGAACTGGAATCCAGTATACAATAACGAAAAAAACTGATAAAATACGTCATAAAGGTACAATTGTTGCCCGACTCAGTGGCTACTGCAATGAGCCGATAGAATATCTATCACATTCAAACAGGTCAACACTTGCCCAGATTACCGCGCAGATGGTGACCAAAACGAGCAAGTGGTCATCGGAATCAGTTACTCCTCAACTTAACGGAAAATAGAATAGACTCAGCAAAACCATTTCCATAAAGAATGACTAAAATTATGAACCGAAATCCAGGTGTATAATCCTCAGTGTTATATGACCAACGTGACCCAGTTACGGGAAACGCTGTTCGAAGCTTAGCAAAAACATGACTTATTTGAGTGGTATAAACTATAGTCAGATTTAAATGGCCGCAGTTTCTCCCTCATTAATAGTTCGGAAGAACCACTACCTAAATTCTCGTCACAAAGGTGATCCTCGCCTTCAAGGTTAACTCTGCAATCTACGGAAAACTTGGGAATCGCACTCTTAATTGCTCACCTTCTTAGAGGTGTTCCAGAGTCTACATGTCGTATGCATACAGCTCTACAGTTGTGAAAGCGAAAATTGTCGAAAATTCTATAAAAAAATTCCACGAAGTATTAAGCTTCTAGGCGTTCCGGAAGATGCTGCTAACGAAAATTCTCAAGAAAAGTCTGAGCACGATCAAACATAGTGGAAATACCTAGAAAAAACAAACGGTATTATAAACCCTTACTTTTGGATGATGGTATACAGCGCGTGCGTGCTAAATGCTTCACTGTATGGCAGTGAAACCTGGACCACCCACGCAAGACACGGACGGGAGCTGAATGCTTTCCATCTACGTAGCTTCCTTCGTATCTTAAACATATCGTTGACGGAAAAAGTGACTAATACAAAAGTGCTTTCAAAAGCTGATCTATAGAGCATGCTTAACATACTGCGACAGCGCTGCCTGCTGTGTGTTGGCCATTCCTATGGAATGGAAAATGGTCGTATTTCTAAAGATCTACTCCAAGGTAAGTTGCAATTAGGAAGTTGACCATTAGGCAGACCGCACTTGCGGTACAAAGACTTTTAAAAAAGAGATATGAAAGCTCTTGGCATTGACCCTGCGAGTTAGGAAGAACTTTCACTTGACCGCTCACTTTGGAGGCATTTTGTAAAGTGTCGTCTGCAAGCTGGGGAGCAGCAGATACAGGTGTTATGCTGCTGAACGCAGATCACGCCGCCGGCGTGCAACTAAAGCCCTACAACCGAGTTCTGACTATTGTTGCAAGCGATGCGGGAGAGATTGTACCTCATAAATCGGACTGTTTAGTTATTTAAAAGGCTGTAGAACATGAAAATTTATGCGTTTGTGAAGTACATCTATTGTCGACATCGACCGAAGTAGGCTAGCACACACACACTTTTAGGTGCATTTAGGATATCGTGGTCTGCCAATTATGAAGGGCAAGGTCCTAGCGCTTCAAAGCTAACCCTCTTAACAACCGAAATGACTGAGAGTATCAAACGTAAATGAAAAGCTAATAGAATGAACCTACCCCAAAACTTCAAGTTAAGCTTGCCCAGGATAATAAACGGATGTAAGCAAACGGATAGTTCCAACCCACCAAAGCGATTGCTCTAATGAACTTGAGCATTCTGACTCTAACCGAGTTGGCGAATTGATAACCCTTTCATGATTTCAACACTACACAACTTTATATGATCTTTATATACAAATGCGCAAGACCTTTCGAACAAACTAGCTGAGTTAACCGACATTATCGCGAATATAGAGACATGGTATTCTTCCCAATAAACTGAAACAATGATATCCATTAAAAATATGGATTTGTTAAAAACCTATTGAGAGCGGAGTTGTGTTGCTGCTCTTGTTATCAAATTCACATCCAGTGCCGTCTAATAGACAACAAAGGATGAAATTTGGGGTTCTTGAACACTGTTATCTGGTGAAATTCGTATGGTTTGTCTGATCTATCGGTCTCCTTCATCTACGAAATCGTACAATGAAAGGTGTATCCAAGGGATTCTGCGCTTGACTGGCACTCAGCAAGCAACCATACTTATTGTTGATTTTAACTTAACTACCCATTATCTCAAAGACGTTTACTCCCTACAAACGCTAGATTGCCGATGTATTGAGGTAGTAGATTCAGTCCATTTAGACAACCATGTTCACGTATGCACTTGGATAAAAGGTTCTGACCGCCCTTTAGTCTGGAATTTGGTGTTAACATTGGAGGAACAATCTGTCGAAGCTATGGGATTCCAGGCTCCACTGAGTCTTACTGACAGTACAGTGCTTGTGTTCGACTATTTTTGCAGTACTCATTAACCGCTTGCTCTGAATGGGGAGGTTTGCCGGGTAGATACATTGGCCCTGAGTAAATCGCTCGTGCAAATTCAGCATTGGCTGTCGGACCACATAAGCCCTTGCTCGTAATGTAACGATATTTTGAGACTGAAAAAAACGAGAAAGTGCAGATTGTTCTTAAAAGATACGAATATGAACTTCGTTTTGTTGTTCGCAGCAAAAAAATGTGGATATCGCTGAAGCAAGCAGCATGGTTGCAGCATAAAGCCAACAAAACTTCTACTTATCGGCTAAATTTCCGTATGTTACGCCATTTAGTGACTGCACTTATTCGAGAAATTAAGGAAGCGCACCAATTGACAATTCTCTCAAAAACGGAACGTAAACCTAGTTAATATACAAAATCGTAATCGCGAAAGAAAAAAAATAAAACCAGGTATTTCTGTGGCCTAGAATGGTGAAAAACTTCCTGAGACCGCTTTGGGAAAAGCAAATGCTCTAACGATCTATTACTCGAAAATGTTCGTGGCAACGGTTTCCATGGAACGTTGTGAGTATTCACGCGACTAAGAAATCAAAACAGTGAGCGAAATTTCGATAAATCTAAAGATTGACGCAAGTCAATTGCTCAAACTGAATGTAAAGAAATCTCGAAGTGCGGATGGCATCAGGCTAGGTTCTGTCATCGTCAGCTTTGTGAACCGCTTTCCAGCCTGTTTAACTATTCTTTACTCAGAGGAGTGGTACTAAAAATTGGAAGTCTAGCGTGATTACACTTATCTTCAAGCAAGGCTGTAGATCTGACGCTTTAATTTATCGTTTCGTCACACAATTACCTGTTATCGGTAGGGTCATAGAAGCGTATAGTCTCAGAATGAATGATTGCACAGAATCGCGTAATTTGTTTTCGCCGGCGCAGCATGAATTTCGATTTTATCGCTATTGTCTAACTGATCTTCTAATAGCGTATCACGACTGGAAAAAGTAGTTGGATCAAATTTATCGCATCCACATTGTTCATTTAACATTTCAAAAGATTTTGACAGATTCTATCACCATTTCCTTTTTTAAAACTAATACGTTTAGGAATATGTAAACCACTCCTCTCATGGTTATGCGATTACCTCTCAGATCGCCACACCCGATTTAAAGTAAACGGAGTGCTATCCCCAATGTCCGAAACCACCAACGGAGTCCCACAAGGATCCATGCTATGCCCGCTTCTCTTTCTATTATACATAAAAGATTTACCCCACTCACGTTATCACAAACGGTCCTGTTCGCGGATGATATGAAAGTTTGGACGCCAATCTTTTCTGCAAATGATTGTGAGAAACTGCAAACGGATATGGACAACGTGTCAAATTGTGCAGCTATGAATGATTTAACTTTTAACACACGGAAAATAAAGATGCACCTATCTTGGATAGAATGTTACATGAACATATCGATCGGGAACTGAAAGCTTGACATGGAGATCGTTGGAAAGATATATTAGAGTGTGGATCAGTGGAAACCTGAAGAGAACGGTTCACTGCCAAAATATATATCGACAGGTCTACAGATTGTTAAGTATCTTTGGTCGAATAATAGGAAGAATCTTGCTGGATAATAAACGTCTACGTTCGCCCGACAATGGTGTATGCCGTAGAGATCTGGGTTCCTTGTCTGCGAAACGATATTGCTCTCTTTGATCTAATCTATCACAGAGCGACAAAGTTAATGAAGGGTTTTCGCAATGTTCCGTACACCGAGAGATACCGACGTCTGGTTCTATTTGACTTTGGTCAAATTAAGATTCGACGCGATATTATGCTGACCTATATCATTGTGCCTACCGAAGGACTTCCACTACAACACTCGCTTGAAGTGTGTGATGCGAACGTGACATGCGGGCACACCTTATCCATTTACGTCCCAAGTTCCAGTATTGATTATCAGCGCCATTCTTCTTTGGATATCACTATTCCAACGTGTGGTGGACTGTCCATGCACGGAAAAGTTTAGAGCGAAATTCGACATACACATGCAAAAGTAGATAATTCGTGAGCCTCACATTTGATATTCTGTATTCATGGTATACTACTATTTTTTCACATTTTCATTCGCACTGTATTCCTGTGGTGTTGTAAATTATTAACTTTTTAACCATCAATCCATCAATTCTTCTATCCTTTGACAATTGTAAGAGAATATCAGGAATGCTTGTAAGCAAACTTAATTTTTAGACAATGGTGGTCCTTAGAAAACGAGATCAACTACTCCTTGAACAATATATTTGTTCCAATAAGGATAGGTATACTTGTATTTAAACTAAGGTTGTAAGTTATATTTCGCAGCAAATGCAATTAAACTACTAATTTTCTTCATTTTAAATAATAAAAATATAGATTTTTGCGATTCTTGGCTACAAATTGGAGCATAGGTTTTAGCTTATCCGAATTCTGACAACAAAAATTATGAACAAGTTGTTCTGGAGGATTCCATGAAGATCACTCAGCGGTCAGCTAGTATATATCTGCCTTCCAACAATAAGTAGAGATTTCTCTCGCTAGAAGTCGTTAAAAATCTAAACGTTCTTGGGCTAAATGTATACAAGAGTTTGATGAGTACCCAAGGTCTCAGACAGAAGTATTTTGCATTCGGAAGATTTTTCATATGCTTGCAAAGTAACAACAACAGTACGACGCACCGAAATTCAGTGGTTTAGTCATTGATCGCTCTTATCCGTTAAGTAAAAAATGTTTTTAACGTTCTGAAACTCTACAAAAAATATTGATTTTAATCATATTCACTCTTGCTAATCGTAAGATTAAGGGATAATTTTGTAGCTTGTGAAAAGGAAGTTTACTCAGTTCGAATCTCTTCTTACTGATGATGATGAGTTCACAAGTTTAGCTGTCCCATTCATGAAAAAATATAATTGGTAAAAGCAATGTTATTTTAATTGATATCGAAACTAGTGTTTGTAACTATTCCGTAGTGAAATGGTAGTGAACCACTCAAATCCTATCATTGAAATTGCGTACGAAAATTCAATAATATGATTTGAGAGCAGACTATATTTTTGTCGGCCTCTTCTATCGACAACATTGTATCCATGGTGAAAATTATTATCAATTTAATGTTATTTCAGCACCGCACTATTATCATTAACTTTCGGCATTGAAAGATTTACATCACCCTCACAAAATATTTAAATTCCAAACATATTGTAAAAGATACTTTGAAAAAACTGGCTGGTTTTTAGCAAAATTCCAAAATAAATCAAGATTGGCGAATCAGTAAAAACATTTTCTGGGTAAATTTGACTGAAACCTGAGCAAGTGACCTTGGGAGGTTTGTATCTGTTTAAAATCATGAACTCATAGAGAAAACCTCATATATTTTTGCCGTTCTACATATAAGTTTTCCATTCATTATGAAAATGTTGTGGTTAGACTTTATGCCTTGAAAATTTACGATATCTTGCAAAACCCATGAATGGATGCTAGTGAGGAAAACTATATTGTGCCTGTCTGATTTCATTAGATCTTTCATGTTTTCATCGGCGAAATTAGTAGGTGACTTAATAAAAATAAAAATAAATCGTATCAAAGGGAACGAAATAATTGGCGTTTTCTCACTGAGTATGGAGCTAATCACTAGCGGTCATTCACTGGTATAGTCTAATTAGCGATGTAGGCTTTAATGCAGGAAATATTTTTCAAGCCACAGAAATATAACTTTTGTTACAAACTCAGCAAAAAGCTTATACCACACAGTTTCCTCGTAATTATCCAAAATGGTCTGGACCACGACTGTGGTAAATGTTTTCCAAATTTTCTTCCTAATTTAATATAACAGTTTTCGTAGAAAAATTAGGAGTTGCATAAACTCAATCAAGAGCAATTAAAATTTTGTATTGAAGCGCCAATAGTGAAGAGTGCTCGGACGGAGAATATCAAGATATCTGAATATATGCACACTCAATGATTGCACTTTAGGCGCTTAAAATGAATAATAAAATAAAAAAATGAATTTTGCTGTTCGATTCTCTGCAATTATACTGCACAGCAAGTTTGTGAATGCCGTCAACTATGAGAGATAGTAAAGATCAACAATACTGAAAATTGTCAATACTCTTCTCATATAATGATGGCAAACAGCCAGACACTGATTGTGGCGTGTAAGTGCGAGAGATATGAGCGCCAAATTAGTAACCTCTATATTATTTTGAAAACTTAAATGCTGACAAATTCGTAACAACTTTTATAACCTTTCATATCTTTGCAAATGATCCTTTTATAGCCGAAACCTCGCCTTTCTTTTGAGTAAAAATCGTCTGCCGGGCATATATGGAGCAAAATACGTTAATCATTTTTAACCCCAGACAGAAATATAATTACCACGAATTAATGTGTGAAGCCAGGTTTTCTGAACCTAGCCGTTTGAATAAACAGCTTAGTATGGTGAAATTAAAATGTGTGAAGAGAAAATGGAGAAACACAGATATTAGATTATACAGTGCAAAATGAATACGACGTTCATTGATTATTTGAGTAAAGGTAAGTGATAAATTCTTCGAGTAAAATAAACGCGAACAAAATAAAAATGCTTTCTGCAGTCTGAGTAAGACAAATTGGATTACATCTCAAGGTTGTGATCATTGAAGAAAAATAAAACGGGAAAATCACTGCACAGCATTCTTACATAAAATGTCTCGACTAATAATTGGCTCATCAATTAATTATAGCCCTGCGATAACTGAACTTGGCTGAGATGAGCCGTATCGGTTGATCCAAGAAAGATTTTACTACAAACAGCTAACGCTTTCTAATCATTTTACCTAAAAACAGGAACAGATTTGTCAACATAACTCAACTTACAAATACGAAGCAATTTAGTCCAAAAATATTAACAAATTATCTTTGTCATGGGTCTCATTGATTGTTATTGTTTCTGGCCTCCTTCGTTCGATGTCGACCAGGGAAGCACATCACAATCGCATGAATTTTCAAGTTCTACAGCTTTATAACATGTCTGAAATATGAGCGTTCAATAGCAAGTTATTCGAAACTCGCGGGGTCAATGGTAATAGCTTTCATATCTTTTTTGTAAACGTCTTTGTACCGCAAGTGCAGTCTGTCCAATAGTCGACTTCTTGATTGCAACTCACCATAGAGTAGATCTTTCGGAATACGACCACTTTTATTCTGTAGACGTGGCCAAGCCACCGCAGGCGGCACGTTCAAACCACCGGGCACAAGCCGACTCATTTTCGAAGGCACATCTGGTATACCAATCGGTTATGATCATTCCAAACTCACTGTAGTGAAAGACCCAATTTAGAAATAATTTTCAAACACGTTAAATCAACCAATTCTACTTTGGCAACCACATTCAACAACTTTATGCATGACAGTTCAGCAGATGTTGGGATGAATATTAATCTACAGTTCGTCAGCACTAGTTTCGCACCTCTGATAACCTCTTCGCCAGGAAGATATTGCAACAAAACGCTTATTGCATAAAATCTAATACGACATAAAAAACAAGATAAGTCACAAACTTGAACGTTTCACAAAAATTATTGTTATTAAAACACTGTAGGTATTAGAGCCCGGATCTATCAGAAGCGCTACTGTTACTGAACGTGCACCGATCGAGATACTGACAGTTTGCAGAAGCCAAGGAAAATGATATGAAATATTTCCGCATGCAGATCAGCATTAGTGGCAAACAAATTTAGCACGGTTACCTGTGCAAACCAGAACTGATGCATGGTTGCACAACCGTCAATGATTAAAACATTGTTGTTGGCCTCGTTCGGTCGATGTCGACCATCGATGTACATCACAATCTCATGAATTTTCATGTTCTACAGCTTTTAGAATGACTAAACAGTCCGATTCGGGAGGAACAATCTCTCCAGCAGCGCTTGAAATGATAGGCAGAACACGGTTCTAAGGCGCCAGTTGCACGCCGGCGGCGTGATCTGCGTTCAGCAGCATAACACCTGTATCTGCTGCTCCCCAGCTTGCAGACGACACTTTACACAATGCCTCCAAAGTGAGCGGTCAAGTGAAAGTTCTTCCCAACTCGCAGGGTCAATGTCAAGAGCTTCCATATCTCTTTTTTTGACGTCTTTGTACCGCAAGTGCGGTCTGCCTAATGGTCGACTTCCTAATTGCAACTTACCTTAGAGTAGATCTTTAGAAATACGACCATTTTCCATTCTATAGAAATGGCCAACACACCGCAGGCGGCGCTGTCGCAGTATGTTGAGCATGCTCTATAGACCAGCTTTTGATAACACTTCGGCATTAGTCATTTTTTCCGTCAACGATATGTTTAAGATACGACGGATGCTTCGTAGATGGAAAGCATTCAGCTTCCGTCCATGCCTTGCGTGGGTGGTCCATGTTTCACTGCCGTGCAGTAAAGCATTTAGTACGCACGCGCAGTATACATAATCTTTGAATTTACAGTCAACTTGCGGTTACCCCAAACAAGAGATTTTAATCGGGACAAAATGACGGTTGTTCTGCCAATCCGCTTATCATTCTCCACGTCTTGCGAGAGGTTATCTGCAATGGTTGAACCAAGATATGTGAAATGATGAACTGGTTCAAGCTGACGGTTACCAATAGTGAGGATTCGGGGTGATACAATCCATTAACCAAGTACTTTGGTCTTGCTCGTGCTGACTGTTAACCCAAATTCTTCGCATGCCGACGAAAAACAGTCCATTAGCGACTAAAGTTTCTCTTGGGAATGAGCAATTAAGGCTGCATCGCCGGCAAACAGCAGTTCACGGATTAGCACATCCCATGCCTAGGTTTGGGCTCTCAACCGATTGAGGTTAAAAAGCTTGCCATCATTTTACATGCGTACTGTACTCGTGATAAAAACGTGCTTCAGAAGCACAGCAAAGAATATACCGAACAGCGTGAGAGCAAGAACACTCCCTTGTTTGGCATCTCGGCAAATTGCAAATTCTGAACTGAAACAATTAAAATGGACTGAGCTACTCATGCCTGAGTGGAACCAAATAACGATTTTGTCCATTGTTCTGGGACCGCTGACGTGTCGAATGCCTTCGTTGAATCAATAAAAACTGCGTATAATGACATACGCTGATCAATCATCAGATCAAAGACACTCCCTGCTGATGTAGTTGAGTACATTTGTTGAATCAATATGTAGTGGAAGAAAAGTAAGTCAGCGCTAAACAAAATACAACAAAAATGGAATAATCTCACTGAAAGTCCAGAAGAGCAAATGTCCAAATAAAGAACCAGGGAAGTCAAACTATAGCGAGATATATGTAATAGATTGATCACTACAATAACGTCCCCATGAAGGTAGGAGAAAACCCGCAGGAGTGCAGTGGATAACGATTGGAATAATTTCGTATATTTTGCGAACAACGTGGCATAGCAGTGTAATACATCGCCAAAATTTATTACATGGGAAATAATTTCATCTCTGCTCGGGGTACCATGAGCTTTTAGACGAGTAGTTACATCTGACAGCTGCGAGCGGCAAGAATCAACAAGAAGGTTGAACGAGTATAAAAAATAAATGCCCAGGATTATAAATAGAACCGCAGTAATTGTGAAAATCCAGCGGAATTCGCGACTTAAACCTAAATCAAGGGCCAAGAAGCGATTACCGTAGGTTTTTGAAATCGATCCATTAGCTGCCGTTAAATGTTGGCTCATCGGGTTGGACGTTGGGCTGGTGTCTACCGGCAGTACGCTTCCTTCGGCAGCGGTGTCTACCAGAAAACGTAAACATGTAGACTTATCTTGGATAAAGAAAAGACGACTTAAACTCTTCGGGCGAACGACGAAAGTCGTCGTTAGGTGTCGGCCCGAGAGTTTCCAGCTGGCAATGTGTGATAGGTGCAAGGTTAAATGCAACGCTGCGCACCATCACCGTATTTCCGGTGGATCCAGCAAACGGCTGGCTGAGTGTGTCTACTCCAGAGTATTGGTATGGGGTGCGTGATCATGACTTGCGGTTGAGTGTGAGGTTTCGAACCTCATTGCGTAAAGCTGCAACCTCACCAAGTGGATGCGTATTGCTGATTTCCGCTGGATTATCCGGTGATCGTGATCGTACTGTGGTTACTGATGAAATATGGGCATCTGGGTAAGAACGGATACATTCAGGGATGCTGTCCGACGTTTCCCCTAGTTGAGATGCCAGAGTGCTTTTTGTAGCAACCAAGATGGCTTTAACGCACTCAGGTAATCGCTGGAGCCATAGTTCCTTTTATAAGGACTCGTCATTGTGCGATGACAATAACGCGTCTCCATTAGTATGGTTGATGGATTTTGTTAGCAATTTCTAATTTGCCGAAAAGCTGCTGTAGCCTAGATCGTTCAGACGGGACTGTGCGGGGAATCACGACCTGTTTGACGCTACGGAAGCAGACATCTGTGGAGGCAGCTAGGACTGCGTCCCGTAAATGTAACAACAGATCAGCGGCGAGTTTCTGCGTTAAATGTAAAAACATGGTAGAGTCATCAACTATATGTTTAGCACTAAATTCAGATTATAAAAAATGAAACCAATACTCAGGGTCCTGTGGAATAGAACTGATTATAGTGATGACCGTCGAGGCCAGAATAACGTGTTTAAAATCTCTAATGATCAACAGGGTTAGTGAAAAATTGTTTAACTGCATATACAAGACAGGAACAAATGATGCGAAAACCCACGATTATACGAGGTAAAAATTCACTGAAAAACACTGATGTAAAGAGGGAAAATTTGACGTACCGGAAATGATACAGTAAGGATTCGTGTATTCCGGCTCACAAATTTGTATTAGACTGACCACTACATTAATGTCCCCACGAAGTTATTAGAAAACGCACAGGAGAATGAAGATTTATCGCGGTAGCCAAATCGTGTACGAAAGTACAGCACAGCAATCACGGAACACGAGATATCGGCAATTATATCTAGGTCAAATGTTGTTAGGTACAGTAAAACAAAGTTGTTACAGACACCTAAGATTATCCTAGGGCCCAGGTGATCGAGCACCCGTGATGATTGTACATTTTTTACTCTCGACGGTGATGCCTCACATTCAATTCAGTTCAGTTTACACAGGACTGTATGTGGCTAACGAGCCAATCGAGCGTCCAGATTTCATTCGGTGTTATGCCACAGAAGAGCGTCCACCACTTCAAACAATATCTTCACGAATATCTTCTGGTATGAGAGTAATCTGTAAAAGCAACAGTGTAGTAGACCAGATTACTACAATAATGTCCCCAAGAACGTTGGAGAAAAGGCACAGGAGATGAAAGGATTATCGCGGTAGCCAAAACGTGTACAGAGCGTTTACAATGCACGCACGAACGAACGGAAGTTAATTGTTGTCAAGGTCAATGTTTTGATAAGGAAAAACAAGCGGTGTTACACAGTTCCCCTCCAAAAAGTCTGGTCAGCGAGGACTTCTGATCGGGAGTTGCCAGTAGCGTGGCGCATGCGGGTGTCAGGTTACCCCGGCCAGGAACGTAGTCTCTCAGCAACCAGTCACATAGAAGTCAGCCAGGGCGCTCGGTCTGCGTGGGTCGATCTTCGGTGGTTCGAAAGTAGGATGTACGGCGAACCGATCAGGAATAAGCCAAGTAGCGTCTCACATGTGAGTGAACGTACTGCCGAGCCGCCTCACATGGAGTAAACAGCTGCTAGCGGGATTTTCCCGTTTGGCGTGGTCTTAGTATGAACCCAATTTGAGCAGAAAACAGGCGCATTCGTAGGCTTGACAACAAGAACCAGAAGCTTCAAAAACACAGTCCCTGCTCAGAATTTCCTGTGTCCCGAAGAAGGATGGTAAACGGCCGCGTCAGGAGAATCGGTTGGCGCGTCAATCTGGGCTGGTAAGGACTTTGTGTGGCATGACAGGCGTGTTGGAATAATTGTGCTCTTGTTGGTGGTTAGGGCAACCGGGTAAGTTGGGGGCAAGCGTAGGTTGACCAGGAAGGGTGCGCGATTCGGTGGCATCAGCAGTAGGTGGGTGCGTACCTGAGGGAAGAAAGAAAAAGAAAACTTCCTGGTGCATGGGTTTAGTGCCACGACCGAGTGATTAGAATGAGGTACGAAATAATGCACCCGTGTATGCCAAAAGATATGAAAGTATTAACTATTCACAACAAAATCAGCGAATCGAACGGGTTGCCGTTTGGCACGTTTTGTTCCTGTAGTGGCCGGCTCTGGGTTAGCTGTAGGGACAGGAGGGGTAATGACCAGTGGTGCCGGGGTTGGCGTTGGGTCATTTGGGATAACTTCCTCGTCCATGAAAGCCGGTTTGACTCTGTCGATTGAGACAGTGTCATGCTTGCCGACACGGTCAACGACGACCGTTTTGGGAGACCGCCGAATTACTCTGAACGGTCCAGTATAAGGAGGGTGAAGAGGATGCTTCACCATGTCATTCCGGAGAAAAAACATGTGGACAATCAGCCAACTCCTTTGGGACATGTGATGATTTGGCCTGAAGCCGCGGGGGTGACGGGCGAAAACGACCCATGTAATGGCGCAAGCGCGCCACGTAATCGCCGTAGGCGAAGGGGGATTGTTTGTGTGGGGCGACATACTCGCCAGGTAGAGCGATGGCGCGACCGTATGTCAATTCGGCTACGGTAGCCTGCAAAGGGGGTTTAAAGGTTGACCTCAAACCTAGGAGGACGATCGGTAGGACTTCGGTCCAGTCAATACCTCCATGCGCCATCAATGCCGCCTTGAGCTGCCTGTGCAACCTTTCAACCATCCCATTCGCCGCGCGGTGGTAAGCTGTAGTTCGGTGATGCTGGCAACCCAGAGTAGCTAGCAATTTACTGAAGGCACCATCGAAATGGGAACCTCGGTCCGTAGTGGCAATACCCGGACAACCGAACTGTGCCACCCAACGCTCGAAAAAGGCATGTGCAACTGTCTCGGAAGAGCAGTTGTGAAGTGGGATGGCCTCAGGCCACCTGGTGAAACGGTCGATTATCGTGAGGATATATATGTGGCCACGTGAATGGGGCAATGGGCCGACTAAGTCTACGTGTATGTGTGAGAAGCGCTCATCCGGTTCGACAAAAGTTCCTAATGGACTCTTGGTGTGTCGATGGATTTTCGTGAGCTGGCATTTACGACACGCTTTTGCCCAACTTCGAATATCCTTACTAGCTTTTGGCCAAATAAATCGAGCCGTTATCATTTTAACACTGGCACGAATGCCAGGGTGGGAGAGATTGTGTAATCCCTCAAAAACGCGCCGCCTGAATGCAGATGGAATCAGGGGTCGGGGTGTGGTTTGTGAAACGTCGCACAGGATATCGCCCGAGCCGTCAGGCAAGGGTAAAAGTCTAATGTCAAGGGAAGTGGAGTCCCTGAGCTGTGCTGTTTCAGTGTCAGCAGCTTGCGCTGCGGCGATTTCACCGAGGTCGATAGAGGACGGCAACTCTACTACATTTATTCGAGAGAGTGCATCCGCGACCGGGTTTTGGGCACCTGCGATATGCTGTATGTCAGTCGTAAATTGACTGACAAAATCCAGGTGCCGCGTCTCTCTAGGAGAATATCGCTCTGATGACTTGCTGAACGAGAGGATGAGGGGCTTATGATCAGTAAACACTGCGAACTGTCTGCCCTCCAGGAAATGGCGGAAATGTTTAATTCCGAGGTAGATAGCCAAAAGTTCTCTACCGAACGTGCTATATCGGGTCTCTGCGGGCTGAAGCCGCTTAGAGAAGAACGATATAGGGAACCATGACCCGTCAACGTATTGTTGAAGCACCGCCCCCACTGCTTCGGCAGATGCGTCGGTAAATAATGACAGCGGGGCGTCAGGCCCATAGTGGTTAAGTGATTTGATGTTCGTTATGTGTGACTTTAACAATATGAAAGCCGATTTGGCTTCTTCCGTTAGTAGTAATGTCTTCGCACTACCACGGAGCAGAAGTCTTCGCTGACCAGACTTCTTGGAGGGGGGATGTGTAACACCGCTTGTTTTACCTCATCAAAATATTGACCTTGACAAATATAACTTCCGTTCGTGCGTGCATCGTGACCGATCTGTACACGTTTTGGCTACCGCTATATATTTTTTTCAGTCAACCTGCGTTTTCTCCTACTCTAGTGGGACATTATTGTAGTAATCTGGTCTACTACACAACCATATTATTTTTATGTATTCAGTTATTCGTTCATGGTTCATAATAATTCAATGTTTACCGAACAAAACAGTTATTTTCAATAGTGGTGAAACAGATAACGCTGATATATTTGTATCATAATATTTGTGTAACACAATGTTCAGATTAAGAAAAATGGAGGCCCAATATCAGTTTGTTGTGATTTCACAACCATCTTCGTTTCATCCTGTGCCAATGACTTGCGGAAACTGTCAATATCAGGGCATCTCTCGAGTGAAATATCACAACGGAATAATGACGTGGGTCTCATGTGCGCTGATTGCTTTATTTGGGTAGGTTTCTTGCTCAATTTAATTTAACTTTTTTGAAACCTCTAACTACGTCCGATGAATTAGCGATAGATAATGTTTAGCTCAACTCCGCCAAGGACGGTCCCAAGCCCGTCTGAGAAAGGAGGAGGGTTAGGCTTAGGGCTAGCAACCCTATCCCGTAAAACCTACATTCCTATGGAAACGATGACAACAGATCCGTGGTTCGGTCATGTCTGCAGGATGGATCCCAGTTCGCATACGAAGGTAGCCATGCACTGGCATCCGCAAGGTAAACGAAAAAGGAGACGGCCTAAGGAAACTTGGCGCATAACGTTGGAACGCGAACTACATGCACAAGGATTCACGGTGCAGACGGCAACGGAAGCAGCGACAGACCGGAACCACTGGCGTGAAGTTGTCTTCGCCCCATGTGCCACCCGGCACGGAGAGGACTGAATGAATGAATGAATGAATGTTTAGCACCTTATATTGTATGAGCATATACCTGATTCATAGAATGCATATGTCGCCTAGTTATCAATGTATGTTATAAAATTCATGCTTCAAAATTCTTTAAGCTAATTAATTTCAGATTCTACTTGTTTTATTACTTGTTAATTTTATTCTCTTATACATTCAGGGGAATCTTTTGTTGCTGCCTGATACCATTCTGTATTGACGGATGCAAAGACGTTGAACATAAGTGCAAACATTGTGGCGCTAACCTCGGCACGGTCAAGCGCTGCTAGACATTATACTCTCAAAATCCAAACCCCACAACATTGAAGTTGAACTGCAAAATGACACAAAATTGTTTATTTTTTATTATATTTGCGAAATAGAGTGGTAAACAAACGTTTTGCCTTAATTGATAGTTGGGTGGTTAAACTTTAGTCTACGGTAATTGAATATGTGTATTTTGTGATATATGTTTGTGTTATTCTCAATGTTGACAGTTGAATGGCTGTAAAAAAGTCCCGCGAGAATCAGATGCCAGACGCCGCCTGACAAGTGCACTCAGATGGTGATTGAAAGTATCGACGGGAGCTACTGAACAATCGACTGATTGTTTAATTTCTATGAGCTTGACCGTTATGTGGTAACTAGAGTTACCGTCGGTAGACAGAGGGTTAAATAGAGCATTTTACCGAGTAATCCTTTTGATATCTCTCTCGGTTAACCAGAAGTAAAGTTTCATCTAGATTACCATCGATTGTTGAACCTCGAGCAAATGAATGTGAGAAATTGAGCTATTTCATTAGTAATAAAACTACCTGTTATTAAAAGAAAGGATGTTGTTCAAAGCTTGGTTGAACGCTTGCATAAATAAGTGGAGTTCTTGGTTCGAGATGAAAGTATATTGTGAGACCAGAATGTAATTACATGTGAAAAATATATTCAGACCCGCTCCTTTAAGATAGGGATTATAATTCACATGTTTGATTGAATTCTACTGAAATGTTTTCATTATATTGATATATATATATGTATATATAAACAAGGTTATACTTGGATGCCACTGTTGCATAGGGTTCGTACAAAGAACCACGAAGCTCAAACACAGAATCACATAGTGATTCGTGGTCAAGGACTCAAGGTGGTTATGGATGACCAAAGTGATGTGTTTATCACATCCTCCGCACTTACACATTATTGCCGGTTTCTGGCTGTTTGCCGTCAAGCACTCAAGGTGCTTATGGATGACCAAAGTTATGTGTTGTTCACATCCTCCGCACATACACACCAATACCAGTTTCTGGCTGTTTGCCGTCATCATATGGAGACAGTAAAATTAGCTTCCGTGAGCCTTAAAACAATGGATAAGTGATAAACTGAGTTCTACTCTGATGTCACTGTTGTACAACGAACCACGATGTTCAATCACAGAATCACATGGTGTGTAAGTGCAGGGGATGTAATCAACACATTTCTTTGGTCATCCATAAGTGCCTTGAGTGCTTGACCACGAATCACTTTATGAAATCATAACTACATAGGTTCGCATGTCCTTGAAAATTGCAGTGAAGAAAAAGATTTGGGTGTCTGGATATTCTCCAGTTTAAAAACATCACTTCAAACTAACAGTGCCTTTAGAAAAGCAACACGTGTTCTAAATCTACTCAAACGTGTATTTGGGAAATTTTCGCCCAAGATATTCCCAAGGATTATAAATACATACTTGAGACCAGTCATGAAATACGGTGTGCAGTCATGGTCTCCGTGGCTCAAGAGGGATGTGGAACTTATGCAGCGAATCTATCACCGCTCAACAAAACTAGTACTCAGCATCCGAAACAAACCATATAAAGAAAAGATAGCTCAACTGAATTTGTTTGATTTTCCCTATCGACGAATCAGAGGAGACCTTATCTTACTTTACAAAACATTCCATACCCGAACCATCCCTTACAGGATTTATTCACGCGAAGGGATACGAGGAATTATCGAACCCATAAATATGTGCTGGTGGTACCCCATTCCCACCTGAACTGTAGAAGGTATTTTTACTCTGCCCGTGTCTGTTTTACTTGGAACAGTTGACCTTCAACCGTTGCTCACACCACTAGCTTGCATGACTTTAAAACGAAATTAGACGAATTTTTATTGCATTATTGGTTTTCAGAACACTCATATACTGTTTAATCTAGGTTCTTATATTGTTTATACACTTAAATTTCAATTTTTACCATCCTAGGGTTGTTGTTAAGCTTGCTGCTTTTTAGACCATTAAAAACCTTGAATTACCTTGAACCTTGAATTACCTTGAATTACATTATTAGAATTATCATTCGATATTGAAGTTTGCTCGAATGCACACAAAATTTTATCAATTGATTGATCTCAAAAACTATCCCTTAATCGGAACAAATATGGCTGCTTGAACTTTGCTCTTAGTGTTTTATTTGGTCCACCATAGTTGGTCATAAATTCGTTGCTAAGTAACCGGAAATGGATTGACATTGTTGTTGAAGTGAAAGGGTGTATTACAGTATGTATCGTAAATTCATTTGTGGAGTTTTTGTTGACAACTGGTCGAAATGGTAAAAAATGGTTATTAGATATACAACGATCAAAGCAGTTGGCTTCTACGCACTTATTAACTTCATGGTTGTTAGGAAATGGTAGGAGGTTCTAAATAATAGTATATTTCAAAGCTATGTCGAACCGCGATGTTCAAATAATGATTCACAAAGTGATATTTGGTAAAGTGCTTAAGACTCGCAAAATGGTTGACAGATTGAGATGCGGATGTAAGCACTTCCCTGAGTTTGTTGCAAGATGTTTGTGATCGATCTAAGAACATAGTCGGTCAGAGTAGCTTTGTTGATCACGCTTCACTTTTAACACAGGCGTTTCATCAGACCAAGGGTATTAATCAGAACAGGGAACGCTATTAGCTAGTACTACAACCACCACATCTAATTGGTGGTATCACAAAAGAGCTAATTGGAATCCTAGGCATGTCAAGCCGTGTAAAGAAAGACAAGATTAATCAGACTATTTAGCAGGTCAAGGTCAATTGATGCTGTGCTTCACACGGGTACTGCTAAACGTGTGACAATTGTGCATAAATCGAAACAGGTTAAAAAATCAAATGAAACAAATTGTGCAGAATTTCAACCTCAACGAATATTTGTCCACCACCGCGCCAAATGCATGTGTTCCAGCAGTGGTGATGTCAACTTCTTTCGCTTGCAGGCAGTCGCAAAAAATCTACATTTTCAAAATTAAAACTGTGGCTAGTGTCCAACACGCGTTCGGCCAAAACCTCATGTCAAATTGTTAGCTAATCAACCCGAACCGAGACAATTGCTGCTCGAAGGTTGGGCTACAACATCCGGTAACCATTTTGATCGCTGTACGATAAAACATCTCTAGTAGCAAAGCGTCTTTTTACTAGCATGGTGCCCAAGCTTTTGCTCTATAGTATACGTCTGGACGTATGTTGGTTTCAAGATAATTCGTAAATTGTAAAAATTCTAATCAGTAAGCGTAAATAAACACGCACTTAAAGACAGCCTACCACGGTCAGACGATCCTTTCACATTTCCACACACTCAAACATTCAGATGTTTCTCCGATTTAATCTACTCTGCTGTTCGACTGCAAAGTGCGTATGTTTATGGGGAACGTCTTTTAACCTGTAACATCATAAGTGATTATAGTGACCGTTACTTAAGTGCTTTCAAAAGCTGCTCTATTAAGATCGCGACGCATACGGTGGCTTGTTCACTTCTACAGAAAAAAGGTCGTATTCCCAAATATCTACTCTATGGGGAGTTGAAACCAGGAGGTCGACCATTGAGAAGACCGCCCCTGCGGTACAAAGACG
>JACCGJ010014507.1:0-48227 GCA_013407085.1 Atriophallophorus winterbourni
CGCGCTCGAGGGAGTGTTCTGGGTAAATGGTGCTGCTCTGCAGATTCGGTAAATTGAAGTCACCCATGATCAAAAATCCACAAGTGTATCTGGAAGTAACCATGCGAATTTTATCCAGTAGGGCCAGATTGTAAGTTTCCTGTGCAGACGGTGGGCGATATACTACTCCCAAAACACAGTCTTCGCCGTTAGCTAGTCGGATTGATCACCAGAGTGTATCCAGTAACACCATGTTTGGATCCGTAAGCTGACGGTACAGAAGGTTTTGGCTATATTACAAAGCTACTCCTCCTCCTCTGGTTTCACGGTCATGACGAATAAGTGACATTCCTGGTAATTCAAGTTCACTATTTGTTTGCTGAGTCTGCAGCCACGTTTCCGTTACGGCGATGATGTCTGGTGAACATCTCAAAAAAACTGCACGCAGTTCACCGATTCTGTTTCCGAGACATTGTGCTTTGGTGTAGATGCATTTCATAGTTGTTTTTCTCAACAAGGATGGGGTGTGGGGAAGAAGGCTAGTGGCGTGCAGAATATATG
Organism: Atriophallophorus winterbourni; assembly: GCA_013407085.1. Lineage (NCBI taxonomy): Eukaryota > Metazoa > Platyhelminthes > Trematoda > Plagiorchiida > Microphallidae > Atriophallophorus > Atriophallophorus winterbourni. The sequence goes on from JACCGJ010014507.1 coordinate 541, forward strand.
TTAGGCCGACTCCTCCAGAGTCGGCAACTGAAGGTTTTTTGCTTGCAGGGATGCTTGATCGTTTTGGGGTTGTACTGTTGGAACACAGTGATCAATCGTATCGGCTGAAATTGTTTCTGACACGTCAACAACTGATTGACTTGGTAGTGTTTCTATTGAACTTAGTGGTGCATCTATCTTTCCAATATGGTGTTTCGATGCACCTAGTCTAATTTCTCGCGGGATTATTCTGCGGCCATTTTCCCAACGAGTTTTGACCGTGGTCAACATATCATTACGCAAGAACGTTATTTTAAGGGGCTTAGGACCGATGCCCTTATAATTCGTAGATTTGGGTATGCGGAACGTGTCCGTCACAGCTACATCATGCAAACCAAGTATATCACTGAGGAATCTCCATTGTAACTGATCGTGTTTGCGCTGCACCGCTTTATCAGTTGCTTTATCAGCTTCTGGAACTCCCAAAAGGATTATACTTCGATCATCCCTCTGTTTCGTTTGGTTTTTGTTGCTGGTCCTTTCGGGCCCTTTCCCACCAGGGCACATCAGCAAAGATCCTTGCAGTGGTCTCTGAACGCTCCTTACGCAGGAGAAAAGCGGATAGTAAGATGTTTTCAAGATCCCTTTCAGAGTGAACCGTGATTCTAAGCAATCTTGGCTGGTCCAGATTTGAAGAAGTAGGTTTACGACTTAGTCGTATCAATGATATTGGTTCAACTGGCTCCAAGTCCATGTTGTTGCACAACCTTTTCCATTCTTCTTTATCGTGCTTTAGCCTGTCCCCTAGTAAGGTGGCACTCGTTTCCTTTACGTTGGTGCAAATCACGCTTAGTCCATGGACTGGCTGTACACTGTGTGTTTGGCGCTTTTGCTGGTTGCTGGACGTTTCAACTACCTTAGATCGAATACCTATAGTGTCCACTTTGGGAGTGTTTTGCACGATGACTTTTGGTTTTGAACCTGAGGGTTTTCGCTGATCCTTCGGGTGAGCAGGTGGCTTTGGCTTCGTATCTTTTTGCGAACCAGGGATGTTTTGGGCAGACAGGCCTTTAACAGTCGCATTTGTAAAGGTGGCCTTTTGATGAAAAGGACGCTCCTCAAGACACTCCGGCACATTTGCAACAGCTGAACATTCGTGTTGAAAGATCGAAGATTTAGCGTTTATCTTACTGGTATTACCGTCAGTGGTTTCCGATTTATTGAAAAACATACTGGCAAACTGAGAATTTTGAGTCTCTACCGATGTCTTCAACGTTTGTATGGTAAGCTCTAAGCTCAGCATCCGATCATCCAGGTTGCTTTGCGCAACACTTGTTCGAGCAGTTAAATCTGCGTTTGGTTTAGCTCGACCACTTTTGCACACGTAGCATACACCAGGCATGTTTTCATCCATCAGGATCGATAGCGCATCCGAGGTCAATGATTTGTCGCATTTTGCGTGGCATTTGTGGGAACAGTTTTGACACGTGACAGATTTGACCTTACCACTGACGACTTTTATGCAGACGACGCACGTTTCGCGAACATCAGATTGTTTCATGTTAACGGGGTCAACCAAAAGTACAAATCAGAGCACAAAAATCGATACGGCTGCGGTTGGTTTGTGTGGTATTGGGCGGAGTTGACGGAAAATGTCGGGTTGTCGGAAAATTTCGTCAGATTCCCTTTGAGATTTTTGGCGTGAATTTGATATCACGTTGTGTATTTCTCCGAGTAGTTCCCGACAGTGATAAACACCGATGGGGTAATCGAACAGCAGAAACACAAAAGCGATTTAAATAAACGAACAAACTGTAGAAAAATCCACGGTTGACGTACACAAAGAACGACACGTCGCAGATGGATGATACTTGTATGAATAGATCCGACGTAGTAATTTTTCACATAGATATCCAAAAATCAAACCGATCGGATGAAAACCAAGAAAGTTATATCCAAAAATATCGGAGGTCAAAATTAATCCAACCGCAAGTCACGTCAAGTATAATGCAAATGTCCGACTATTGCCAGGACAATATTCATGCCTTCAGTGAACAAACCGGCTTATGGAGGATGCGCGCACGATTATGAGTTCAGTTCATTGAGCATATGATTGAAATTAGTTTTATTGCTCTAAGCAAACGTCCAGAATGTCTGGCAGTGGAATATTTCTGAAAAACTGTGGTGATTGACCGAATAACAATCAAAAAACACTAATGTATTGTGGTGCTCACATCCCCATACCTTACACACCACTACCAGTTTCTGGCTGTTTGCCGTCATCACGTGAAGACAGTAAGATTAGGTTCAGTGATCGTTGAAACAGTGGAAAAGCGGTAAACAAAGTTAAATTTCTATGCCACTGTTATATATGGTTCTTACAAAGAACCACGATCTTCAAATACAAAATAGAAATTACTGGCCAAGCGTTTGATGCGTATAAAAAGACTAATGTATTGTTGTGCTCACATCCTCATCCCTCACACACCACTGGCAGTTTCTGGTTTTTTATATACATCAATTTATATCAAGTAATTCGAATACTGTGTGTGGTTTATTCTCACTTTTATTCTTGGACTGGTAGTTTCATTAAATTCAATACAATACAATTTATCACAATTGGCGTCGCGATCAGCTATGTCGTTTCTCAAAATTTCGGATTTCTCAGTATTCATGGAACCCCCAGTGAAAACGAAGATTATCTGTAACGTTTTAAACTTTAAAGTCTTACAAAGGGTGAAATGCCTTATTCAATTATTACAAAGCATTTTCTTACTTTAGCAGGAGAAGATGCTTATGCTCTGTTGAAAAATTTATCATTTCTTATCTCACCTGCCAAGAAGACTTTTACTGAATTGAAATCAATTTTATTAGCTCACTCCAAAATATTTCGAAATTGCTGAGTGTGCTCGCTTCAATACAACGCAACGATATTCATGTTGAATTATCCAACTTTTTAAAATGTTAAGAGAATATGTGAGCATCATGAATATGTTGTGAAAGAATCTAATCGTTTAATTAATGATGATAATCAATCTGTTTTCTTTGGAACCTCCAAATCTAAACGTCAGTCGAGCAACCGATCACAGCGGCAACGTGATTCTGAGGTCATACCAGACCGAATATGCAAATTTAAGATAAGCAAGTTTAATTTTGACAATCAGAAGTTTGTGAAATGGTCATTTTGTGGCGAGTTACATTCTCGATTTACTTGTCCATTTCGTAATGCTAAATGTTTTAAATGTGGTAAGATTAGACATTCAGTTAGTTTATCGAAATTCGTAGACATGTTATGTTTGTAGTAATGATACAGAAGTCGTCAACGTTGATAATCAAATCAGCTCATTATCTTTATCAGTCTTACCATCGACGGTTTCTCAGTTATGGCTCCAAAGAATTTATACTTGATACAGGAAGTGTGGAATCATTGATTTCATTAAATGACTTGAAACATTTTGACCCCGATGACAAAATTCATCAATCAGACATCGGACATTCTGTACCTGTCGTCGGAATTTGCTCTATTCCTATCAGATATGGTACTACAAAACCAGTTGAGTGTTTATTCATTGTCACTAAATCTGGTCCACCTATCCTCGGTTTAAAATCGCTGAAATTACTCAAAATTAACTTTTCCGTTTTGTCTACAAGTTCAATATCAAAATTTGACTCTCACGCGATAAAATATTGAATTCGTCAGTGTGCATCACATTCGGGCGGCATTAAAATAAAACCTATACATTTAGAAATAACTGGTGATCATTTATTTTTAAAACGTCGTTTGAATGCATATGGTTTAAGGTAACCTGTTTGAAAAGTGATTGATTCTTTGTGTGAGCGTGGAATTTTTGTTCCCGTGGCAGCCTCCAAATGGGCCACGCCAATAGTTACACCTCTGAAAAGTGATGGTCAAGCGCCTTGTGTTTGTGGGGATTACAGAGTGGCACTGAACCCTCGATTAATGAAGCAAAGTTATACGACTGAGGAACCTGAAGCTATATTATCTCGTTTACATTGTTCATGTGTTTTCACGAAAATCGATATGAAGGATGCCTACTTATGGATATCACTTGATGAAGCATCAAGTGAAGCTACTACCATTAACACACCATTCGGATAATATCGATATAAGTTCTTTCGTTTGGATTATTTGTTTCACCCGCTGTATTTTAAGATGTGATGAACATTATTGTTGATGGTCTCCCAGGTTTCGAAGTCTATCAATACGATATTATTATTGATGCACCCGATAATCATGTTCACGATCAAAGTTTATTAGCTCTACTCTCTTGTTTCAAACATTATAACATGAAATTAATTTTGGATGAATGCATCTTTTCTGTTGATGAGGTTGATTGTCTTGGATACCGTTTATCTTCTAAAGTACTCCGTCCAGACCAGAATCGTCTTAAACCTCTGGTGGAAATAAAATCTCCAAATTCTTTTAGTGAACTTCGATCGGTAATAGTAGTGTTACAATATCATTCTAAATTCATCCCAAATTTTGCAACAGTTGCTAATTCATTGGTTACAATACTGAATGCTACAACGTTCAAGTGGACTTGAGAACATGAAAAAGCACTGCGGGATCTTTTATCCGTAGTGCAATCTAGTACTGTACTTAAGACATTTACACCAAATTTGCGTTCTGTTTTAATCAAAGATGCTTCTCCTCGTGGAATTGGTGCCGTTTCAGAGCGAAATGGTCATCCGGTATTGTGTATTTCACGTCGAATGAGTGAAGCAGAACAAAGTTATATTCAGACTCATCGAGAATGGCTTACTGTTTATTGAGCTGTCATGCGCTTACACAAATATTTATTTGGTGAAGAATTTATTATAACAACCGATCATGGAGCACTGAATTTTATTTACAATCCAACGTCTTCATTGGCCAAATCTACTACAGCAATGGTTCAGAGATGGGGTATAGCTCTTGGTAAATATATATTTTCACCATTGAACATCGCAGTACAAAACAAATTCCGCATGCAGATTTTTTATTTCACAATGCTGTGATATATGTAATGACTGGCAGTACAGACTGCTTGTTGGTTCAACCGCTGTGTGTATTATTTTCAGAATTGAGATTTCAAACCAAGAAATATTTTGGTCCGATAATGGCTCCAGTTGAACGAGGTTGGTCAGACGCATCTAAGAAAAATATCCAGCTTACTATCAGCGTCGTGATGAATTATATCTGACACCTGAAGGTCTGTTGTGTGTAAATCATCGTATTGTTATTCCTCCTCCACTTCGCAAACAAATACTTGATGATTTGCATTCGGGACACTAAGGCATTGAAAAAAATGAAATCGTTGGCCAGACAATTATGCTGGTGGCCTAAAATAGATACTGATATCCGTAGAACTGCTTTTCAATGTCATTCCTGTAGACACAAATTATTTCGTCAGCCATCAAAATGGATTCCATGGTCATTAGCTTGTGCTAGCTAGCAACGTATTCATATAGATTACTGCGGACCATTTCTAAAGAAATACTATGCTCTTGTGGTCATCGTTTCGTATTCAAAATGGCCAGAAGTGTTCCTCACTGGTAAACCCAATTTTGGTTTCACAATGATTGCATTGCAAAAGGTTTTCAGCCGTGAAGGTATGCCTATTGCTGTTGCGAGTGATAATGGAAGCCATTTCTATACTTTATGTGTTACTTAGTGGCTGCATTCACTTGGTTGCTAACATTTGCTTACTGAACCCAGACATCCACAGTCAAATGGAATAACCGCGAAAACGTGCCATTTTTTCTTGTTCTCCAACAAAATTTAATGAACTTGATCATTGTATTGACAATTTCTTGCTTCAATATCGTAATATTAAACATTTAACTACTGGAAATACATCATCCATGTTAACAAAATCTGGATCCTTGAGATCATATCTGTGGATCTTTGATCGATAGAAGTATCATATTATCCTGGGAATGATTACCATCCAAGTACCGGTATTGCGTTAAACAAAATCGGAAGAACTATGTTAAAAATACCTCATCTGGAAGACGGAACTTTGCACAAGCGTCATGCAGATCAAATCATCTACCAGGATCCAGGGCAGTTGCGTTCTAATACTGGTTGCGTTAGCAATCATAAAACAACAATTATAGATTCTTCAAAGAATACTGAATCAAGTGAACCGGTCAGACGTTCGGAAAGACTTTGTAAGAAACCTATTCGAGATTACACAAATCTGAGGACGATTGGGAACTGCGGTGGATGTGGTGATTGTAAGAATAACAATCAATAATAATGTGATTCATATTCTCATTGTTAAACTTTTATACATCAACTAATACTCTGTAATTCGAAAACTGAGTGTGATTTATTCTCCCTTGTTTTCTTGGGTTGGCAGTTTCATTCAATTCAATACAATACAATTCATAACAAAAGACAATTTTTTATTTATGACACTTTATATTCTAGGCTAACATGGGAGAAATTATTTATTTTTGACCAAAGTAATGTGTTGCTTACATCCTTATCCCTTACACACCACTACCGGTTTCACGCTGTTTGCCATTGTCAGATGGAGACAGTGAGATCAGGTTCAGTGATCCTTGAAACAGTGGTAAAGTGGTAAACAAAGTTATGTTTGTATGCCACTGTTATATAGGTTTCTCCAACGAACCCCGAGTTCAGAACAGAATCAACAAAGTGATTCTCGGCCACATAATCAAGACGCTTAAGGATGACCAAAGTAATGTGTTGCTCACATCCCCATCCCTTACACACCACTACCGGTTTCAGGCTGTTGGCCATCGTCAGGTGGAGACAGTAAGATCAGGTTCAGTGAGCCTTGAAACAGTGGATTTAAGGTAAACAAGATTATACTTGTATGCCAACTGTTATATAGGGTTCGTACAACGAACCACGATGTTCAGACACAGAATCACAAAGTGCTTCTTGGTCAAAGCACTCGAGGCGCTTGTGGATGACCAAAGTAATGTGTTGCTCACATCCCCATCCCTTACGAGATAACGAAGGCTGGTAAGATGCTCGTCAATAAGGTGGATGGGGCTGATCTCTCCACAATCTGGGTCGGTCCTGCAGCGTAATAAACATTGAATGCGCGTAACCTCTATTGTGCGCACGTCGATACGCAATCACGCTAATAGTCGCAAATGTCATTCCACACCTGCCAAGACTAAAAAATTAAGGAATTATTAACGTTCACGTAGTGGTGGTGGTGCGCAGTTGATATTAACGGCCTGTCATTCTTAAAGAGTGCAGAACCCACCATGGCTCTGTAGTTCTTAACAGCTTATGATTGGTAGGTGGAATGCAATTTATGCTTGATCTACGTTGTTCTGACACCCTCAGGTCTGACGAGCTTCTGTGTCAGAAGCGAAACGTACCAATAAGCTACTCTCACGAGATTCATAAAACTTTTTTATTTTTTAAATGATATGATTCCCGATCTGTCACAAACATTCCATTAATTCACCGTTCCTGTTCTTAAAAACTATTGTCGCATAATATAGCAATATATATATATCAGATGGAATAGTTTTAGGAGAGATGCATCGTTTTTTCTAAAAAAAATCTATGATCGGTTACAATGTCAAACAATATTATAGAGAAAGATGTGCGAGGTAGATGTTTTAAGATGGAATGATTTGAAATCATTTTAGATATTATTCCGGATATATCTGTTGTGGTTCGTGTATGAACTGTAGGTAGTTATTATACGAGATGCATGGAGGAAGTAGGGAGCAATGCAGGAAAATACAAAATGTTCTACCAAAACCGATGAATTAAATAGAAAAAGTAAGGCTTAGAAAGAAATCACTTTATTTGTTCGAACATATTTCCAGCAAATATTAATTTAACTACACATGTTTCCAGCAAACAATATTAAAACAGAAGTTAAAAGTGATAGTTTCATGGAGAACTTTCGATTGCCAGTCGAATTTTGTAAACTGAAACAGCTATTAATCCATCTACTAGCAGTATTTACCGTTGCGATAATAATCGACAAAATTTCAACAGGCAATATTTTTTTATCTTGCTTTTTCACGAAAAAAGGAAGTTTGTAATGAATCAATGAGAGTAGTTTATTGGTAATGTTTCGATTGTGATTAAGAAGCTTCGTCAGACCAAGGGAGTCAGTACGAACAGAGATCAAGCTCAAGTTTCATTCACCTGACCAAACCTAAGCTGGTTAAGAACTACACAGCCCGTGGTGGGTTCTGTTCGTACTGATACCCTTGGTCTGATGAAGTTTGCGAGTCCGAAGCGAAACGTTACTAATAAACTACTCCCACCGATTCATTACAAACTTTTTCTCATGATTATTAGTCCCCGATCGGTCACGAACATTTTCAATCACATTGCTTTTTCAGTATTCATCTGAAATTTGTCCTAACGGGGTAGCATTTAAAGCGTGCGGGGCCCATAATATCCACTGTTTATATGAAACATTTTAAAAATTTGACATCGAAAATGTCTGAATGATAGAGAAAATGTGAATGAAATTCTAATTTCAGAACGGCCTATTTAAGGGACGCGGAACTTATTCTCAGTGCATGAAAGATAGCAAACGAAACTTCAAGATCTTTACCGACACATTATCAGGCTAGTTCAGATGGTGTTCAACGTAACGCCAAGATACCTGCTTCTGCTGAATTCAGAGCCATTAAAGTAAACCGGAGGGATTAGTTGAAACAGAGTTTGTCCAACCAAGTTTGAGGAGATTACTTTGTTCCATGTTTGAGGAGGATGACCACTGGCCAATGGTATTGATCATATATTCTGATGCAGGTAAGTCAGCACGTCTATGGTTGTCAAAAATAATGGCAACGCTTTATGCATTTGAGTGTCAAATTGTAATGTAAACGCGGAAGATGAGGAATGTAAACAGAGAATAAGAAAGGATAATGATTTGCATCCGGCTGGAAACCGCGCGGAATCGAGATCAAATGGGTGACTTTGCCATCCAAGACAGCGTGCTGCGTATGGCCATATAAGTTTAAGGCGATTAAGTCAATTATGTTCAGATCAAAAATACAGTCAAAATTGTTTTCAGCAATGAACTCATGTCAATACGGCTGAAAGCGTTTGTATTAAAGCAAACAATCCAGCGCGGATTTCGATTTTAAATCAAGTGAACGGAATATGTGGTTCGTTAGCACAGCAAGTGCGTCAACCGTCGAACGATTACTACGGTATATATAACTTTGAGAATGTACTATCTGACAGCTCAAATTCTTGCATAAAAGGATGACAATTTCTAGTAATATAGGTAACTGCGACCTACAAACAATGATGTGATAATTTCCTGTGTTGTTGTTGGGAATCCGAGTTATGCGTACCAGCTTCCGACATTCAAGCATTATAACTAACTCAATGCATCAAATAAAAATAGATCGAATAGGCAAAAACAACGTACACATTCTTTTAATAAAAAATAGGAGAAATAATGTCAGATCTCACAGTCTTTGAGCGAAATGCGCTAAAAGAAAGCACAACACTCGATGCGATTATGACAATAGCGGTGAAAATGAAGACGAGGCTGAAATAAAATCAGTGTGTGCATCGGAATCAACAAGAATTACTACGAAAGATTTAACGTAGGGTATAAATGTAAATTCCTTTTTTTGCCTATTCCGCACAATTGTTTGAGCGGGCTCCATAATTGACCACGTTTTTTTGTTTTCATAATAGCATTCTTGTACAACTTCCTTAGACATTGGATTCCAAGACACAGACGACTGAGAAACAATATCTCGATGACGATTTTTGACTGTTTTTCTTCCAGTCTCTGGAAGCGTTTTAAATAGATGGAGGCAAAAGAGCAGGATGAACAAAAATAGTTTCGAATGGACTGTTGTTTAAAAATTGAAATTCATGTACGAAGTTAAAGCATAACATTCATGGAAAACGTCAAATACTTGGAAAGCAATGATGTCAGTGTCAATGAATAAATTTCTCAGTGCTGAAGCATTGTCAACTTGACATGCTCTGTTAATCCCTTTTCTCACAATTCTGAGAGTCAGTAAATGATTTTCCGTACTTTCTTGAACGCTGGGGAGAATCGTGATAGCATAATGATCATAATGACCGATTAGAGAAAATTTACGAGCAAGAAAAATACGTGTAACGTTTGCAAGAGCATAATCTAGACACGCTTCAGAACGTGTTCAGAAGTGAACAAACGAAAGAATTAGAAGCCGTCGGTGCTGGTTAAACCAGTTTCGATTTAAGAGTTGAACCATGTTTCTTGAAACATAGGAACTCCGCAATAAATTAACTATACGAACTGAGAAGAAGGGAAATTTCATCCAATTGCTATCAAAAGGATTGTACATTCGATAATAAGATAGAAGGTAACGGCATACGAGAAATCGCTCAACGTCGAGAAAGAGCCATTCACCAACTTGCACGATGCATTGTTTCTTCTTCAACGTTCGTTATTCCAAACTCTCGAAGCTCCTACGTGTAACGTAGCAAAATGTGTTTGATGGCAATTTTGATTGAAAAGTCTGCGAGTCAAAGATTAACCTAAGTTGACACAATGTAGATATAAAGAAAATTCAGGGTTAATTTTTAGGAATTTGAAAATGTGTGAATGAATAAATAGAGTGCACAGGAGATTTAAAATCCCCGCGCATATGTTGGAGAGAAAAATAAATTTTCCGCAATAATTATCAGCTACGTTAAATAAAATGATATTCTTAGAAGAAGTTATGATTTGGCTGCTTTCTTTCCTTATTAATCTGGATATATTTTTGCTAGCATCAAAACATCATGATCAATAGCAAAACTGGGTATCGAAAAAGATAATAATAGTCTAGTAGAATGGTGAACCCTTTGAGAGGTTGATATGACTTTACGTAGAATTTACAATTCCGATTCTAATTAACTCAACGTATTCAAGATTGAAGATCTGCTACAAACTAGTCTCACGGTGCAATACATTGTTCAAAGATTTTTCAAAATTTTATTACGGAAAATAAGAGACGTTCAAGGATTTTTCATAGAGATTCAAGTTTTTCAAAGTTTATTAAAGTCTATGAAGCATAAAGCTTAACAAAAAACATAGGATGGTAAAAGTGAATTGTAAGTGTATAGAACAAAATGAAGAATTAGATTAAGCAGTATATGAGTGTTGGGGAAAAGAATAGTTCAATGAAAATTAGTCGGATTTCGTTTAAATTCATGCAATCTAGTGAAGTGAGCTACGGTAGAAGGTAAACCGTTCAACTAAAACAGACATGGGCAGAATCGAAAAATACGTTCTACAGTTCCGGCGGAAATGGGGTACCACCAGCATATATTCACGAGTCCGATAATTTCTCATATACAGTATCCTGTAATTAATGTATTTGAGTAAAGTAGAATGAGGTCTCTTCTGATTCGTCGATAGGGAAAGTCGAACAAATTCAAGTGAGCAATTTATTCTTCATAAAGCTTGTTTCGGATGCTGAGAACTCGTTTTGTTGAGCGGTGATTGATCCGCTGTATAAGTTCTACATCCTTTGTGAGCCACAGAGACCATGACTGCACACAGCACTCCATGACTAGTCTCAAATATGTATTCATGATCTTTGCGAATATCTTGAGCACAAAGTTCCCAAATACCCGTTTGAGTAGATTGAGGACACATTTTACCTTTGTATACAAAATTCCAATTTATTCTAGTTATTATCACGAATATATCAATTGGTTATTACTTGAAATGTAGGTGAGACAAAAGCTGAATATAGAAAGTAGTTGAGAACTCGTACTGTATTAAAAAAGCCCGCTCTTCAAACTTGTTGCGTAACTTGTTCGAAAAAAACCTCGCTCCGTCTATTTATTTGTTCTGGATCATTGCTACGGAATTCTTATATGTTGTATCTGGTTACTAGCTGTTAAGATTCTATTTTTTGTTTAACTGGAAATCAATTAATCATGCATGTCTTAGCTATTTAAGAATAATTTTCATTTTATTGTTTATATATTTATTTGGTATATAAAATATATAAATTGTTCACCATACCTCTTTTAAACTATTATAACATAATATATAGCAACATAAATAAATCAGATTGCATCCGTTGAGAAATGATCGAATCGCTTATTGACTAGAACTTCGTAAAATCTTATTTAGTGTAAACAACTCGACTCATTAATTGGTCAGATTTACAAATATTTCCACAGATATTATCAATATATTATCCGTATAAATTTGTAGGAATATAAATTTATGTTAAACAAGTAGTGATCACTCTTTTTTAATCGATCTTTGCTATTCGAGTGCATATAAATCGTTATTTTAACATCAAGTGCGTTAAGCTTTTTCTGCGTTAGTGGACATTGTGTTTTCGAGATATATTTGTTGGAGGATCATTAATTGATAGAAAATGTAACCACAGAAGTTAGGAATTATTGTCCGGTAATCGTGACCAGTGCTTTGTGCAAAGCTTTCATGGGAATTAACCCGGATAGATTGTACGGAATTCACTAAAGAGCATTACTCTACGCTCTACGCTTGTGTGCTTTCAGTTAAATTTTCTAAGATTCTGAAAAAAAGCGGTAGCGTAGTTTGTTTATGTTGACGTTAGTGGATTTGTAGCGAAATCGGGCTAACTGAAGTGTAGTGGGATTGGTCAAGACAAATTGTAGGGATAGGAATATATAGTAAAGCTGACTACAATAATATATAAAAGAATAAAAATAGGATACTCAAAATAACACATCAACGTTTTATGTGAATGGATTAAAATAAAAAAAATAAATGATAGAAATGTCATTTAATGGTTCTCCACGATATCTAAAATTTTGATGCCGAACAATAATCAGGAAATAAGGTAGATTGAATTCGTTGATATAATGATCAGAACGAATAGAATTTCGGGTAACGAATAAAGTCGTGAGCTCGCTAAATTTAACTTGTTTTTGTAAACCGTAGTGATTCTCACAGTTCACACATTCGCAGAAGTAAGTTCGGGCAGCTACGAACAATTTCTCACGAAATCATCTCAGTCAAAGCGAGAGAGAACCATCCGAGCTGTTTGTATTCAAATGTATATATTATTCTAGGCCACAAGTTTAAAACAATTGCATATACCAAATAGAAAAAGAATAAATATAACAAAACTCCCCGCATAGAACATACGATAAGCTCGAAAGGTGACGCGCAAATAAAGTCGTCCCGATGCTTTGGGAACATAACGCGCCTACCACTGCATCCCGCAACTATGGGAACATGCTCAGCGTGTAATGTAATATCAAATGTGGGAACGGGATTTGAATCCCGTTGAGACGGATGGGGTGTGATCTGACGGATGATGGTTGGGATGACGCTCAAGAATATAGTAAAAAGAATACAGGCTTCAATCATTCAACCTAGACTGTATCACGGCGACCAACGATGTCTAATACAAAGTGATTGTCTTGGCCTAAGGTGAATTGATGTGGACAGTGATAACGAGGTTGTAATGATTTGCTCATGGTATCACGACGAACAAAACGAAATCACACGTGTCAAAATCACGGTGTTCGTAGATTGAAGGTGCGGACGGACGAGCTGGTTGGTATTGCAAACGAGAAACTATATTACATAACTAAACATTCAGGTAGAAAACGATGGGATGTTTTGAAGGATTCACGAAAACACCAGACAAAGATGAAGGTGAACCGTATATCAATTCTTTGGGAGAACATTCCAGGTCTTCTTTCACGTATGTACGCATTCCAAGAAGTATAGCTTGAAGGTTTTCTGCCCATTTGCTCGGGTTAATTTGACACGCTAAAGCGGCTATTAAATTTCAATAAAATCTTACGGCTGAACCATAAGCAGATGAATGTTATAAAGCAGTGCGGATATGTTGACAACCGAGGAATGTTGATGGATCAAGAAAGAGGAAAGTCTGAATTTGAGGTCTACAATAGGTGGTAACGACAGCTGGTGCGATGAACTTTCATACCCAAAGCTGAACGAAAGCACGTGCAACTGATTATGAAGTAATATCAGAAATAGTACGGTGATAGGACATCGAGTACATCGACAACAGCAGTCGAAATAGATGGATAATTGTTGAAAGATGCGAGAGCACTAACTATCTCTAAATAGATATGTGCAAATGGAGCTTCGGGATTTGGAAAATGTTCAGGAGTGTTAGTTATATGGCCATAAAACTTAGCACATTGGCATTGAACGCAGGATATAGCCCACTAGCGAATATCCTCATTTCTGCTAGGCTCAACAGCACGGGACGTAATTAAATGGATAGTTGCACGAATTCCAGGATGAGAATGTTCAAAATGGCTTTACGAAAAAAGAGGAATCAACGGGCGAATGATATTAACAGATGTATCACACAAAATGTTCTTTTCTGAAAAATGTAAGGTAATGGCAGTCACATTGTTGGATAGGAAGGAGTTGGTTTCGAACAAGAAATCTTCACGATGCTGCTCCTTTTTCCGAAGAGATGTCAAGTACACGTTTCATGGTGTTTTAAGACAAAATTCTTTCCGTTTTCGACCAAAATAGTTGATCATGTAGATCACGACTGTTACACATTTGAAACAATACGCAGATTTCCAAAGGGTCTATCATTTTGTCCCGTTTGAAATCCTGTTTTTTTATTTCAAATACACGCAAAGCCTAAAAATGTGTAGTGTGTGAGAACGGTCTCCGGTCATCCTACATCTGATACATTGAATTGTACCAGCTAAGATTTGATTAATAAAGGATTCAGCTGTTTGAATCACAAATAGACACTAGAATCACCGCTATTTGACTAGTATTGCATTTACTAGTAAACGTTTTGTGATTCCGTTTCACTTACAAATCCCAACGCATAGTTAGGTAGACGGTATAGGTTAATTTAAATTTGCATCATAGAACTGACCTTCATTGTTCAAAGCAGGCGAACAGCTATATTGAATTCATATGGCACGAAGGCATTGCATGACAAATATGACACGATCACATATTTTGTCACAAATGGATCTGTTAATTTCCAGATTATTTCACTCAGGCGTTTCGATAATATTAACAACATGCTTCGGGAATGCAAAAAACCGTCAACGATTGTCGAAAAAATATGGCAATTTCAAAGTGCATTAGTTACAGGAAAACAACGAGTCCAACTCTATTCTATCGAATTTTATCGAACTTTCCTATAATTGGTTCAGTACACAAAATATCGTAATGTAACATTGGCCAACTCAATAATTCGCACGTTTCAAGGCCGAACATTCAGACATCAATTAGGAGGTGAATAATTTGAAGAGTGTTAAACATGGAACCCGGACTATTAGCAAAACTTTCTTCAGCATCATTGGCGGTTACGTTTGTGATGATGTAAGTTGAACAATTGATGATATCGACCTGGTTAGATATTAATGAGGTAAATTTATAAATTGGATGGATATGTATAATTATATTGGAGTAGTGGAACATTTTTTGAAGAAATTCTAATATAAACCCTGAGAAGGGGAAATTAATTGAACAATTATTCCAAAAATCATCACCATGTTTTGTAAAAACAGGTAATCCTCGTGTAAGCGAATTTGAAACGAAATCTAATGCGGCCTTAAGTATGAAATCAGTAAGCGAACATTAATGTTTTTGGCCTGTTTACATGCGGAATAAGTGTTAATGAAATTCGTACTAATGCAACATGTATTTCGGTTGATCCTTGCTTCCAAAAACGTATTCGGTTTCACGTGAAATAACATCTGTTTGTTAGATACTTCGTATATTTTTTATTACTAATATGCTTTTCGGATGAATCAGTTTGTAAAACAACCGTTCGTTGAGATAAGAAATCACAGTTATTGGAACAATAAAGTTTAACATAATCAGAAGGTTTTCACATTATGTATGTTCTATTAACATTGATTTAGAATGACAGGTAAAATTGAGAAAATAACAAAATTCCAAATGGGCAATCATGTTCATGAAAAGAAAGTTTTTTAAATCAAAATAACATATGTATTGCGAATTGCAAGTTTGATCAAGGTAGCAGTATGAATCTACTGTAAAACATTGCAGAATACATTGCTTGTCAATCATTTCGGTTATTCGTCTTACGAAATTGTGTGCCTGATAAGGCAGAAGGTTCTGTAAAGGTAAACGACAGTAAGATCGTTTGAAATGATTAAATTTTAATAATCCAACGTAATTACTAGATTGCCTATCTTTTAATTCCTTTCCCTGGTAGATGAAAGCGTCGGAAAATTTCCAATGCGGCTTATAATCTCACACTAATTCCCGGTGATACAGCACTTCACACGTAAGCACTTACTGTGAATTGTTCGAAGTTCGGACACAGCAACCTTCAAAGTTGGTTGAAACCTTATTTTCAGAAAGTGCTTCATCATTGGTTAATTTTCCCATTGACGATACGCTTACGTTACGCCCAAAGCTCCTTAACTGTAAAGCATTCAGCTTAGCTTCTTGTCTTGCGTGGATAGTCAAGGTTTCACTGCCATACAGTAATGCATGTATTACGCACACACTATATACCTTCATTTTGGTCTCCACCGTAAACTTCGGTTTGCTCCACACACGATAGTAGAAACAGGACAAGATGGCAGCGGTTTAGCCAATCCGCATATCAATTATATATACGCGCTAAAGTAACTGGAGATAGGCCCAGGCCCTAAGGAGCAGAAGGTCAGGTCATAAAATTAATTTGCTACCCAAAAACTATGCGATATCTATGGAGAATTCAAGTGCTTTTCTCTACCATAAATGTTTGCAAGTTCAACCCTGAATGATGCTATGTTAGCTTTTCGACCAGATCAGAAATTCACTCAGCAAAACACTCGGAATAGCAGCTACGTGGTGAAACCGAGTTGAATAAACTGTTCAAGACAACGTTACACGACATTAAAGCGAACCACACGTGCATGACTGATACACATAGTGCTGATTACCCATGCATTAAACTCAATAGAAACCAATAGTGTTCTGTGTAATTTCTATCACAGTGACCAAATAACAGACTAAGGCTATATAAATGGAAATTTAAAGTCTTAATCAGCTGTATGTAAGTTCACTGCTAGGTGAAAATTACACCAGGCAATTATGGAAAGCTTTAAGAAAACTTTGCGGTCAGGATTGTGTGTGCAGTTTGCCAAGTTGCTCGCCATATGAACTTAATCTTTCATTTTGATGGTGAACACATGTGCATAATAATCAGATAACTCACATGTTCACAAGTAAATGACGCAGATTTCAGTATATCTGAAAACAATGCCATCAAAAGAATCTTTTTTAAAATTGAACAAAGCCCTTCGCTGAAGCGATATTTTGCATTTTACACCGGTGCCTTTCTCCTGGTACCATTGCAAGTGGTTGTATATCAGTTAGGATTAGACCGGCCCTTAAAATACCCGCAGAGATGTTTCTTCCAATATCATGCTCTTCACACGTATTGAAAATCATGGAAAGCCTGGTTTATGTTCACATGTACAAGGTACAATCCTTGGAAGATGATAATCAATTAGCGTACCGGTAACAACGCTCAAAAGTTGATGCCGGTGTATGTCTAACTCAGAACATTTTGAAATTACTTGACAGCAAATTATTAGCCGTCTATGTTTGTTTTCTTTGTTAAACGAACGCGTTCGGTTCTGTCGACCGTGTCCAACTGACGGACCTACTCGAAACACGAGCCATAACAGGCAAAAAAATTAAATGGATAGTGGATACTATTCCGATGGATCTCGATATGTTGACATTATCGAGTTATGTTCTGCTTTGCTCCCAATTGAGAAAGAAGTTCTTTAACGAGCGATTTGGTCTCCCTTCTTCGTTTCAACAAACATATCTGCGCTTCCACAGCCGCCCACAACCTTCACATTGAAATACGCAGATGACGTAGTCATTGGATGCGTAGTACCCAAAAACGAATTTTTAAAGCCGCTCTCTGCTGCTTTAGACAAATTACTACATGGTTCGAAGAGAGATAGCTATCTTTAAATTTCGAAAAATGTACTGAAATTGTGTTCGAAAATCTGCGTGGCGAACGTTGCGAAGAAATTCCAACTAATATTTGTTTATCAAGAATTAAGTCCACAGACCCAACTAGAGGGAAATACGTCAAGAATCTAGGCGTCACCATATCCGACGAACTTACTTGAACCCATCAACTTACTAAAGTTCGTAGGCTTTCTTTTTATGCTTTTCGTCATCGTTCTCTCGGCATTAAGTCTAGGCTAATTTCTCACTTAATAATTTATCGTATATTACCACATAATCTGTATTGCACATCTGCTATTTTTCCCGCACTTCGTTCGAAAGAATTTGTGTTGCGCAAGCTCTATTAATTATGAGGATATTCTTGTAAAAAATTCTGAAACATTTTCCTCTTGCGACCGGCTTACAAAAAGTATCCTCAATGATATTCACCATCCGCTGCATGAGGATCTCCTTAAGAGTCGAGCATCTTCAAAGACTCGATCAAAACACATTATACTTCCTTCTGGAACATCTTAATATTAGAGGTCATTTATCCCGATTACTTCACGATACCTTTGTCACAAGGAACTGCTTATTAAACAATTATGTTTGAATATATCTCGTTTATATCATGAGTATATTTTCTGTGAATATTTTTTGTTTTTTATGTGTCATTTAAAAATAATAACTTGTGCGTTTTGTTAAAACTAGCCAAAAGCTGAAATTTCGAAAAAAATCGAATAAGCTTTGTGTTTCTTCTTCTTTTCCAACAAGCCAAAAACGTTGTAAGGATTTCGCAGTCATGAAGCGCAGCCAGTTGGGCTCCCTTCAGTTAACCTTGACACAGTTAAAAAGTGATAAAATTATTTTAGTTCCGAGCTCTCTTTAAATAAATTTCGTACAACAAAGCACATACATTTTATCTCACTGCGATTCTAAGTCTGGTTTTAAATGAGCTTCTTTACAAAGTATATACTGTGTTTCCTTGCAAAACCATCATCGAGTGGATTTGGTTAAACTTAATTAGTTTGGTAAACAAGGAGCGCTTGTATGCCACTGTTTGATAAGGCTGGTACGACCAACATCTTCAAAGCATGTGTCCAACACACATGTTTAATGGGGTTAAACCCGTAACCATGAACCAAAATATTCATTTGCATGCTTTTCCGTCACACACACCCCACGACCAGTTTCGTGCTGTTTGCATTCATCAGGTAGGGACAGTAAGATCAGGATCCGCATGCGCTTGAAACAGTGGAGGAATGGTTAAGAAGGAGCGCTTGTATGCCACTGTCGGATAAGGCTGGTACGACCAACCTGTTCAAAGCATGTGTCTAAACACATGTTTAATGGGGTTAAACCCATAACCATGAAACAAAATATCCATTTGCATGCTTTTTCGACACACACACCCCACGGATGGTTTGGATGATGTGAAATTTATCGAGGATCGGTCAATTGACCCTAAATTGATGAGATCTATAACTAATCCGACTGGTGGGATATCGAATGACAAATCACATCAAAATGACAGCCCATGCATACAGGATAGAGACAAGGTTATACTTGAATGCACTGTTGCATAGGGTTCGTACAACGAACCAGGATGGTCACACACAGAATCACATGGTGAATCGTGGTCAAGCACTCAAGGCGCTTATGGGTGACCAAAGTGATGTGTTGCTCACATCCCCTGAAATTACACTCCCTTACCGGTTTCTGACTGTTTGCCGTCATCAGGTGGAGACAGTGAGATCAGGTTCAGTGAGCCTTGAAACAGTGGATAAATGATAAACATGGTTATACTTGAATGCCACTGCTGCATAGGGTTCCTACAGCGAACCAACGAAATAGGATATTTACAGTGTTTTGCAAACTGGATTCGCTCATAAAATGTTTGTGTTTTATTCTCTGTTAATTGCGTAATGAACGCTTTGGCCAACAGTCTTTTCTTTCTCTTGTGGGATTTGTAGGTCAACGGGATTAGGTTCAGAAAGATTGACCACGCGGATAAATCGGGACGCAGACAGGTGGATTGGAAAAGTGGGGTGACATGTTTAATGCTGCATCGAGTGTACTCGAAGCCTGTGCAAATAACATGATGGACACCAGTACGGGTAATGCGATATCGCCTCATCGAACTGACATAATCCCATGCTCCACTGATAATTATTTAGATTCCAGTGTAAAGTTTCTGGTGTGAAAATTCTGTAATGACTATTTTTGTTGACCAGTCACATTTTCTGTCCCGACGCTCAATCCAATAGTTCCGGTGTTTATCCGTGTGTTCTTCATTGCGAATCAGTTCATATAACTCGATTTCACCCACTGAACTCGGCGCTCAGATATCGCATTCATTTTCCCATTTCCGATCAGCTTTTTTACATGTAAAATAATGGCAATATTGGTTTGGCGAATTCACCGGAAGATAAAACAACGTCGGGAATCAAAACGGAAAGGATTGATCAAAAGCTAACCAGACAAACAAGAAAATTTAAATTTGATTCCAACTTTCAGTTTCATTTGATGTAAAATAACAAAAATTCACATCATCTATTTATGGTTATAGACATACTTAGAATAAATTTTACTGTTTTATTCAAAGTAGTTTGTACGGGCTTGCAGAAATTTTAACGAATTGATTTGACTCGCATTATTAATGATATAAATATGAATATTGAATTCTCACAATTAATTTCTGATTTCCATAATAATCACAAAACATCTGATACCTTTTCTTGGATGAAATTTTGTAATCTTATGATCCATTGTGAAATGCGAGTGATTCTGGCTGTTTGCCGTCATCAGGTGGAGCCAGTAAGATTAGGTTTAGTGAGCCTTGAAACAGTGGATAAGTGGTAAACAAAGTGATACTTGAATGCTCACTGAACTTAATCTCACTGTCGTCACTTGATGACGGCAAATAGACAGAAACCGGTAGGGGTGTGCAAGTTCGTGGGATGTAAGCAATGCATTATTTAAGATATCCAATTTTAAACATTTCCTGTACGTTCGCCTAAGTTGTGCAGTATTCGTTGCGTTTTTTAAATAATGGTCTAATGCTTAAATTTCGAAAAACGTCGAATGATGTTTTTTCCTTCCTTCCTTCGTACATTATTCATTTCGGTTCGGTTTCAGGTGCTTTACACTTGGGTGGCTGAAACATGGAAATAAGCTTTTCCCTTTCATCAGGTGAGCTTAAATAATGACCATATCATAATATATACCTTAAAAATTGAAATATAAGCAGAATAAACATATTGAATTTGCAAGCAGTTAATTTAACTCATACACCAGAGGAAAATTCGTCAGAAATATTTTCAATTACAGGGAAAGCGATCAAATGTGTAATTATTTTCCGTTTTCACCAACAGCAGTTGAATTACATCATTTTGATACGAGGATCTAGTTCCGTTGGTATATAAACAAACAGTATCAAATTATTTGGCGATGTTTCGCGAAGAGCCTTTTATAAAAGCAGCTACTGTTTCGCGTATGACATCAAGCACTGGATTTCCTATTTTATAAAATAAAAAATACTCAAAATTTAAAATTAATTGAAATTAATTAAAATAAACTGGCTCGTGATTTGAATGACCCCTGATGTTCATTCATTGTTTCATTAGGAATAATTAGCACATTGTTACAAAACCCCGTACTAACATTTACAAGCGCGCGCGTAAAAATAACGTGTTGAAATATACCGCGTTTTGTATTCATTTTAATCATACAAACTGGACTACTAGTTTGGTGCTTTTTTCATCTCTCTGGTAGCGTCGGAGCGATCAGGATCAGTGTGACATGAAACAGTGGATATATGATAAACAAAGCATGGCATCGTAAGCCACTGATAGATAAAGTTGGCACGACCAACCTGCTAAATCACATGTGCCCACTCATATTTAGAACGGGTTAAACCCACTGGCTTAAACAATTATTCGTATTTGGTTGTGCCGATTTCATCTAACAGCAAGTTGCAAATTCATAAATTATTAACCTTTGTTTTGAAACAGAAGTTATTAGAATTATTCAGGGATGTCTCTGAAATAGTAAATAAAAGCTGATCGCAGTTATCCAATCAAATTCGCGCATTCCGCGTAATTTGCATTGTTGAATTTTTCATTGTACATTCGATATTTTATTTTGTTTTACTAGTTGGGTGCGTGAATTTTAGCTTATCTGAAAGAGTGAAATTATTGGAACTTTATCTCATCGACAATACACAAATTAAAAAATCTTACACGCTCAAGTGCAGCAGTAGAGCCTTGGTTTGTAACATTCGGATGGGTAGTTATGGAACGAATGTGGAAAACGATAGCCGATAATGAACGAAAAAAAATCGATACGCCGCTACAGTATGTAGGAAAATACCTCTGTTCTATCCGTGCTTCAATCGAGTGAATCGAAACAATTGTGTGTGGATCAGTGTTGAATTCTTTCATGCATATATATATCAACATATCAATTGGCACCTTCCTTTGATAGTCTCAAGTACAATTCCACTCATTATCGAGGACTCAAACCGATCCGATTCTTCATGTTTTCGAATGTAATGTAAATTGTTTCAGATAAGATAAAAAATACTGTCTGACAACGTTGTTAGAGTTTTGCATGCATTACACACATTAGAGAAGAAAAAACGACCCAATTCGCTGATGTGAATTCTTAGGCATACATATTTTACACGAAATGTCCAGGAACGTATTAGTAACGAAGTTAAAAGGATTTGTTACAGATGGAACACTCTAAATTTAAATTTTGTCTTTACATCCAAAGCAGATTTCGTTTTGTCTAACAGCGATTTGGCAAAACATTTAGAGTTTTAATGAGGGTAGAAAAAATTTAGGTTGCACAGCCTACAAGCTTTGTTAACATATGTTCGCTTAATAGTACATTAAACACTTCATTATCTAGAGTTTAAACTTAAACGAAGCTATCAAGTTATGCGTCAAACCTCAAATATGGCTGGTAACAAATCATGAATGATGAATTTTGTGAGTTCATATAAACAGATTGGTACGACAGTATAAACAACGCTACAGTTGTCTTTCCTTTAGGAACCTTCATCCTAAACATCATAGTTAGCCTAGTTATTTTCGAGTTAAATTTTTCATTTTCCGACTTAATCATTCTCTGCATTGAAAGTTTCTGTAACCTTTCTAATCCATATTAATTATAATAGTTGATTCCATGTCAGGTATCCTTTTTGTTCTCGATGAAATATAAAGCGACGAAAGTTTCGTATAAGGATAAAATACTACCAATATTTTTATTCGCAATTACGTGCATATTTTATCCGCACCGTATTTCATTTTTACACACAGGCTAAAATATTTAGATCATTCGAATGTATGTAGAATTTATACACCAAATCTTTTCCCACGATGTACACAATATTCTCGGTTTTGACGTCGAAATTTTTTGAGTGAATACTATAAAAATATCTGCTGTTCAGTAATAAATTATTTTGTGTTAACAAAATAAAGCACATTATTATGCTCCGAAACGTGGCATTGCATTTCAGTACTGCAGGTGCCTTCATCCCCGAATCGATATGTTATACTTGGTCTGGATGCACATGCGCAATTATAGGTTAGTCCAAAACTGATATTACTTTGGTACAGTGTTGTAGTAATGTGCAATTTCTGGTGAAACGTACATATAATACGTGATATAATGTGCATACATGGTTTCATGGATACATTATATTATTTATATTGTAGCATATTCATATTTTTTCATTGATATCAAGAAACAGCTGGATATATATATATATATATATATATTAAAGAAATAAATCGTTTGCTAATATACATGAATGAAAACGGTAATACTAGGTATGAACAAAGTTATGTGTTGCTCACACCCCCGAAATTAATTTTGGTAATTTTGGTCTCTGCCAGCTACAATACGGTTACAATTTCGGATTTCATTTGCAAAATGTCCATTGCTCCAAAAATAAAAACTAACAAATCTTCGATTTTTCGACTTTGTGAAATGGAATATTTCTAATTTCTAATTTGAGAATCAACTTGCTACGTACAAAGGCATGCCATTTAAAAATTTGTTCAACCTTTCTACAACTGTTTTACGTATCATGATCTTGCAATCCTTACTTGATGAGTGCAAACTGTACGAAACCGTTTGTGGTGCAAGAGGGAAATCCATGCAAATGACGATTTGTATATCTTGTTACATGAATCCAATTCCTACAATTAGCGATGTCATATATAATTATATAATGGCGTTTTATGATCATTACACACTTATGCTTCAGCAATATAAAAATTTCACATTTCAGCTGCAGTTATTCACTGGTTGTGGTGTGACGTGTCTCGACTGAGACTTGAACACAATGGTTGTCCAATCATCGCGTATTGTCTCTTGATCTACGTGAGAGTGTTCGGTATATTGTACACCGCATTCTTTTTCAAACTATTTGCCATAAATGTAAGCAATGTTTTATATGAATTTTAGCACGCATTCATATTGAATTTTTATGTCAAGTTGGACAGTTGCACAGCAAGCGGTAATTACCACGTATTTGAAGTATTTCTTTCGAGTTATGGTGATAATTTACATATTGCTCGAAAACAATGGCTTGCCTATACATCAGCGATAAGTTTGATTCTCGCTTTATCCGACGTTATGTTTCTGAAACGATTAAGATATTTCGGCACATTTGCAGGTGACACCCGCTGTCGTTGGTCTTACGTCTTACGATGCAGCATTAAATAACTGCTGGAAAAATTTTCAGCTTTGTATTTGAGTGTTAAAAGTTTCCTAAATGCCTAATTAATCTCGCTAGGAAATTATAGATTAATATAACTTTGTTTGGAATTATGGTACTCCTAAACTTGTTTGATGTTTTTTTATCGAATATAAGGACGATGTTCATGCAAGAACTTGAAGTCAATTCGTTGCGTCGGTGAAAGCAACACTACGTCTATAAGAAAATAAATTCATTCATACTGCTGCTTCTTCGGATAAATAATGAATAAACGTTTCAAAATCGGAGTGATAATGATCAGCAAGTATCGTTATCTAGCCTCAGTATTTCTCTCGACGCGTCTATAGAGCATAAACTGCTGGTTAACGCATTTTTGTTTATCAAATAATAACAACAACACATGGACTAACACATGTTAATTTTGAATGCTATGCAAATGGATAAACTTCCGATTTCAGAATATTTTGGTTTAAATAAATCTTCACGGAATACGCCCACTCGACAATTATATTTAGAAGTGCTTTGCAGCAAAACGAGTAACGCTTCTTCCATGTTGGCTAGAAATTTATTTAGAGTTGCCTTCGTATATACTCACATTTTACACAGAGATATTACATTGAGATATGCTCTCTGTATATTTCTCACAAGATAATATTAATTCGTGAGAATCTTTATAGTAAAACACGTACATTTCTAAGCTTCGTCTTGCGAAATCTTTTGCACGCAGATGTTCGATGATCAAATGATTCATTACGTCGCTACGCTAACTTCATTCAAATGCTTTTTCCTTCTACTACCCGTGAAATGCTGGCTGAATATTCGTTATCTGCGCTTCGGCCTATACAACACATTAATCAATTTTATTCTGATTGGTCAGTGCGCAATGGGAATTTTCGCTTGTAAGTTGGAAACACCTTTGCAAATCAAGTTTCCGAAATAATTTCATGCTTCACTCATCGCGTGCACGACCTACTCACGATTGGCTGTTGTTAACAGAAAATCCGAAGTTGTGATATTGAGATTACAGCTTCAAAATAACAAAGGTTTATGGCACAAGTAATCAATATGAAATCTAGAAACAATTTTATTGTCTTTTTGCATTTTTTGATTTCACTTAGTTTCAAGAACAATGATTTATGGTGGAAAAAATCAAATCGGTGTACAATACCGTGTGATATACGTAATAAATTTAAATAAATCGCAGTTTCATCTTTCCATCCATCCGTTCCGGATGATGAGTGAAAATAATCCGAATTCTGATATAGGGCTAGGAAATGTTAGTCAAATTTGGTAAATTTTGACAACAAATTTGGTAAATTTGTTTGTAAAATGCGTGCATATAACGGAATCACTGATTTTCGTTAGTAATTCCATGACACGAAGTATTATTCAGCACAAAAATTTCGCGAATGTCTTTTATTTCGTACATGAGTTCAGTGAGTGCTGAAACGTTTTCCGACGGTAGATTGTTCAAGCCAAGCCATACAAAGCCTGATTGCAAGTTCCGATGTTAATTTTATAGGAAATAATTCATTGGAAGTGTGAGATTATGACCGTGTATCCGGAGACTGAAACCAACTTCAAATTGGTGTCTGAGTGTGGGGGACAACGTTTGGATTATTCCTTAGTTTAGAATAAGTTCGCTTCGACTGCGTCTGTCTCGAATGTGCTTATTCTGTGTTGCGACAGCCGCTACTCAAACGACAGGCTATATAATTCGGTAATTATCTTGGATGGCTTACAATATTAAAATCTTGATTCATAATGTATTCATTCTTTTTTTAAATGTTGAAAAATATTACGATTTTTCTGAGCTCTAACAAGTTTTGCGGAGATTGTTCAATTGACATTCGTTAAATAATTTGAATCTTCCGAGCTTCATTTGTAAAATGCATGATCGATTCATAGTAAACCTAAAGTCAAATAAGTTTCTGACAATGCTACCAGTATTCTAACCATTCAATGCAATCTGAACACAAGATTTCAATCATTGCATTCTCTGTCGCTTCATCCGAATGAAAGCGATTTCAACCCGTTACTTTTATTAAACAGCGGCAACAGATATTTAATTAATATTTCAAGAACTTCAAAACAACATTCAAACACGAGATAGCTCAGAATTGTTTCTAATCCACTATTCGAGTGGAAACATACCTGTTGAGGATTCCACTTAGTTGATGATCAGTGGAGGCGCTTTTTTTTCTTTGAAATTTATATTCATTCAAACAACAAGCTCGAATTGCTCGCTATGAAACCGATTTCAAATTTGTGTTTTGCTTTTTCGCAGACATTTATTTCAATTTCAAAGCTTTGGAAATCACATACATTTTGAATTCTTTCATACGGGATGCAAAGGATAAGGTTAGTGAGTAGAAACATGTAGTTGGAAAGAGTCTGTGATGTGAGCTTTACTTAAATCGTTTCAGTAACATCATTCATTTAAATAGTCCAAAATATTTAGATTATAACTAAATCGTTTATTAATGGAATGATGATGTCATCAATGTTTAACGCATGTCTCATAAATATTACTCTCGGGGTTCGGTTATGCTTATTCAATGAGAAATAATACTCTTCAAAATATAATAATATAAAATTAGCCAGATCGAACAACGATACCAAACATAGTACGCCAAATGCATGGAAATTAGAGTTCCGCTTTTTGCGTCCATGAAAGCCCGGTATGAATGATTGATGTGTGTTCAACACAGCCGATTGCTCATTTTCGCAGTTTGACAGAAACTTTTATTTGATGAAAGCTCAAAACAGTAGATTTTGAAATATTTTGAATTATAACGTGAATATCTTGCATTATTACATTATTATTATTAATAGAATAGGTTGAACTCCGATTTCTCACATTTCTCCAATATTTACTTGGGGGTGTCAGTCAGAAATAAATCAAAATTGCATCGCCATTTATTAGTCCCCATCTGCCAACCTATTCTTAAATGTGCATCATTTGAAATTTGATAGACTTTTAAAGTGTTGATGAGCATTACCGATATTGAAAGTGTGATCACGTCTCTAATTTTAGCCTACTTTAAAAATTATAAATAATGGTAATTGATGAGTAGTTTCGAAAATATAAAAAAACAACCAGAATACACCTACTTATGCTTTCCAAGAGTTCGTTAGTTTAACTCATTAGTACACAACAAACAACTTTTTGCAAATGTCAATCGGTTTGTTTAATATTGGATTCGCTTAAATCATGGCGCGAATTGGTTTGTTTATTGAATCTCCCATATGTTTTGTATATATTGCATGAGCGCACAAATATATGGAGCATGAATTCGAATAAATATTTGTAATAATCTGTGCTCCACATATCCAGAGGGAAAACGTCTGTCAAGTTAGCAACGTGTTTAATTTCTACTTTGTTAAATTTGATTGTTTTAGTTTAGCAATTCTGATTTATAATGTTAAAACCATAATCGCTAAATATATTCAGATTTTACATGGTTACAAACGAGTTTGGGAATAATCGCAGTGTCAATAATGACTAACGTCCAGATCCCCTTAGTGAGCAAACAATTCTACATAAGAACATGAAGTAAAAGTCCTTAGTCAATCATATGTGCGTACTTGAATGTAGGCTCTGTGAACTTAAGTCTTCTAACAAAATATCCAATTCTGCATCTATTGTGATCACACACTATTGTAGTGGACCAGATTACTACTAATATAACGTCCCACTAGAGTAGGAGAAAACGCAGGTTGACTGGAAAATATATAGCGGTAGCCAAAACGTCTTTCTGCTGCTTGAGCGATCCTCATGCCTCGATGCAATAGCTTGAAAATAAATTCCTTTAAATTTATTTACTTCGAGTCCATATGATCTACATTAGTCAACATGTGCGTGGATTTGTGATTGTCCATATGTTTTTTCAAGCCATAACTAGCTTTGACAATTTTTTGATACTCATTTATCACAAGCGAAATTTGACTACAATATTTTGAACCTGGAACCACGCATGAGAAGCTTCCATCTTATGAATATTTTTCCAACTAGATGCCTTCTACTGCATCCACTTTTGTGTTTGTGTTCATGTGCTTGATCAGGATTATTTTAACACACTTGAGCACCAACTGTTTGAATAGTTAAGTTCGGCCCACCAATTATTCACGGCTTCAAGACATTCTAATTCCGATCAATCTCTGATCAACACGCTGCTATGCTTCAACTGCTACTTGAAATTACTGAACAAAAACCAGTGTTAGAATAACATGCTATTTCTGCGGTGTTAATTTGGTCAATCTTTTTCCATCTCAAAGTATACTGCAGCATGTTCAACTCATATAAAATTTCAAGGTTCAAGTTATTTGTGTTAATCAAAAGGAGGATGTGTGTTTAGATGAAAATGTACCCTTCCTAGAACTAGCTCTTGTTCCAGTCAAACCACATTGTGTATATCGATCCTGTACGATGGTCTCACGCAGTGTACAGATCATGGCTGCTCGACATCACTTGACCATATAATATTGAGGATACCGTAATCATAACAAGAAATACCTATTTAAATTAGGCGTGTATTTAATCATGTAGGTAATGAACGCGTTTACCGAATTAGTGTTTCCAGGTTTGTGGGATTCGCGGTTTAACGTGCTTAGTCTTAAAAAGGTTGACTTTCGAAATGAATCACGAAAAATGGTGTGTGAATCGCATATTTGATGTTGCTAATTTTGTATCGAGTGTCGGTCAGCTAATGTGAACAACTTAATGGAAGATAGAACAAGGTATGATAATTGGTCTAGATTGATCTGATGTAATCAACTCATCTTTCACAATATTATCTCATGCTGCAACGACCGTACTTTACTTTTTATATCCAAAATAAAATCAATCGTTTCAATTGTAAAGTTGACTTAGCGCTCCCAGATTTATTTCGGAAAGCAGAAGGAAAATCTGATATTAAAATTGAAAATTCGATGAAAGACTCAATAATGGATGAGGATAATTTCACGAGTGAGAAAGGAAAGGGATCAGTTCTATTATAGAATTGCCTGCTGTTTGAACTTATTTGTTCAAACGGAACCACAAAATTGCAAGCAGATTTCACTCTGAATATCCCTAGCACATCGGTCGCTGCACGAACATGCACCATTAAAAGAGAATAAAAATTGTGCAATATTTGCACGGATCTACTATAAAATTTTACTGTTCATTTTTCGAACTAAATTTGTAACACGTTTTAAAAGATTAATTTACGAATATTCATTTTCATCAGAATAATATTAGGAAATAAACAATCGATTGGAATATGTTTGGGACCGATCGTGTATTCATAATGCACAGAAATTTGAGTGCAATCGGTTAGAGTAGTTTTTTTGGGTAACGTTTCACTTCTGACACAGAAGCTTCGTCAAACCAAGGGTGATAGTCAGGACAGGGAACATGATTAAGTAGTAGTCAACCCACCACCACTCATTTGACCTTTCCGCTAAACTACTCTAACCGATTGCACTCAAATTTCTTTGCATTATGAAATATGGTTCAATGAAATTTGTTCCGCTGCTCACATAATATCATTTCTAAACTACTTGGGGGTTACCCTTCTTTCAGAACTACAATCAAATGCTCTATAGCGCTATGGGTGAGTGGTGCGTGGTTGCAGCCATGTTCGAATATACAGCATCGCAATCGATTGAACTGTCGAAATACCGGCTCCAACTTCCACGCGTGAGTTTTCAACGTAAAGCTTTATCTTTCTATTGCCTTGCTCAATTTTGAAGAGTAAGCAATTTTCAAATTAAAAATATTGGAACAGATATATTCGTCAAGTAATTGCTGATATTACTTAGTCAGTCTATCACTCTGTGTTCCTAACGTTAGTAAAATGTTTCAGGCCTCATATCGTCTGTTATAGCATAACGGAATTTTGGCATGATCTTATTTCGACCCGACGTAGAACTTCAAGTGAAAGGTGAAGCGCGCCGCAAATGTAATTTGTTTCGAAGACGGCGTTCTACCTCTCGTAAAACAATATATTGGAAAGTATTTTTGACTGATTGGGAAACTGTATTCACGAAAAATAAAGTGGGTATATCACGAGAAAAGTTCTAGGACAAACGAACACAAAAGTGAAAGCAGCCCCACACTAATCACTAATACGAGATTCAATCGTAGCTCAACAAGCCTGAGGATTAGTTTTGATAGCGTAGAAGTGATACAGCACCGAGTAAAACCATACATGGAAAGATTTCACGCTGAGAATAATGTAATAGCATCGGCAGGTGAGAATGCGCTAAACGTACACCACTATTTGCTTCTGACTCTGCAGCGGATGAAATTACCTGATTATGTCAGAAAGCTGATTGCAAAACTGCGTTTTAATAACAGCACGGCATATTAAGGATACTAATTTACGAAATTTTGTCGAATGGTAGCTACTGAATTAATCAAAATTCATTAAAACATGTTTTCTTCAATTCCTATTTTGAACGATACGATATTGATACTGTGTTAAAACGGGTTGAAAATGATGGCGACAGAGAAATAATTTAGTGTTCTTGGCTGATTCGAACGCATGTTTTACCAAACAATTCGGGGTACATAATAGAGGGCAGAAAAAAGAACAGGATCGAAGCATCTTAGAATAAATCACGCACATTGTTCTTCGTGCTATCAAACGATATTTACATTCTACTGTACAAAAATAAATCTTGTTGAAAAGACTGGTATTACCTAGATTAGACGTTTTAGTGAACGTGATGACCACAGGATTATACAAGGCGGCTCAAGATACCAGCCATTGATTTAGAAGAATAGAAAAAAGTATATTCGTGAATAAATCTTAATCAAGCTGGAATATCTCGCGTCAAATTAACTGAAAATCCAAAGAACTGAACCAATCGAACTTGCGGAACATCTTATTTTACAACCCAGTTCAGCAAGCCAAACCCAGCAGATTTCTGATCTCACTGCCCCTATTTAATGAGTGCGTATAGCAATAAACCAGTCCTGCGTTGTGTGATAAAAATGCACGCAAATTTTCATTTTTTGTCCAGCATATTCTAATTTTTCATGCTCAGGGAGTTTCCAAACTTGCATTCGCCAAATACGTCTTCTCATATACGACCAAATGAAAAGGATGTTCTATATATACCTACCAACACAGCTGATTCTTGGGCACAATTTACACGACTGAGAAACAAATTTATCAGCTTAATTCGAGATGATAAACAAGCGTTCCAATCGCAATTGATTACTCAGATGCACCAGAATCCGAAGCTCTTGTATAGACTTGTAAACGATAGAACAAATATTAAACCAGGAGTCTTTGCCCTGAAAACTTCGTCCGGCTTCACAGAATCCGTTGAACAAACCGCTGATATGTTAGCAGACTTGTATGCTGGAGTATTTGCACAGAAATCCACAGAGCACGAACAGGAACCAAGCATTCGTTATGATCGTCCCACTCTGAGTGAAATATTAATTACTCCGATGGTGGTTGCGCAGCACTTAAGAAAGTTAAACGCGAAGAAATCTCCGGGACCAGACGAAATTTCACCGAAGCTCCTCGAAAGCTGTCATGCGCAGCTCTCGGGACCTTTATCTCGTCTGTTTAGCGAATTGCTTCAAGTTGGAATGGTACCAATTGATTGGAAGCTGGGAATAATTACACCAATTTACAAAAGTGGATGCCGTTCTGAAGTAAAAAAATTACAGGCCTGTGACATTGCTGTCTTCGGTTCCGAAGGTTTTTGAGCGCATAATCACTGCAGAAGTAGTGCGCCACCTGGAATCGAGAGGACTCTTGACAATTGCCCAGCAAGGATTTCGCAGAAACTGCTCTTTTCTAACTAATTTTCTGACATGTTTGGACGACTGGACTAGTGTAGTGGACGCTGGAGGCAGTATTCATGCATGCTACCTAGACATTTCTAAAGCTTTTGACAGAGTTGATCACAACTCACTGCTGAACAAGCTAAAGAAACACGGTATTGCTGGAGGACTGTATGACTTGCTGCGAGACTATCTCAGCAAAAGACACATACGGGTTCGAGTTGACGGTATACTATTGAAGGAAATCGACGTCACTAACGGTGTTCCACAGGGATCCGTTCTTGAACCGATACTGTTTCTGATCTATTGGAATGACCTGCCAACACCACGCGGCAGTAAGATGGTTCTGTTTGCAGATGACATAAAAATATGAAAAAAAATCAGCACTGCCGAGGATTGCAGTGTGCTTCAAAGTGACTTGGATGCTGTGCAAATGTGGTTATCTGAAAATAACCTACCGCTAAACATGCAGAAGTCTCAAATAATGCACATTGGTCGTGTGCTAAGCTTTTCTCATTCATACAAGCTTGGCAACAATATCCTGGAGTACACCAAACAAGAAAAAGACCTGGGTGTCTGGATTTGCGGTAGCCTGAAAAATGGTCTACAATGCGAAGCCGTTTACAAACGCGCGTCTCGGATGCTCAGTGTGTTAAGGCGGATATTCGGACGTTTTTCCCAGAGATGTTTTTCTCTGATGATGAACACGTACATACACCCGCTTACTGATTACGCTTCACAAGCCTGGACTCCATGGCTTCAAAAAGACATTTCACATTTCACTATTGGATCGCATACACCACAGAGCCTCAAAGTTGGTCATTGGGCTCGAAAACCTACCATTCGCTGACCGACTAAGTAAACTGAAGCTGACGACGCTTGCACAAAGGAGACTGCGAGCCGACCTCCTCCTCACATTCAAAATCCTTAACAGTGTTTCCCACCTTTTGGATATACTATTTCACCGACGAACATCCAGCAACAACCGTGGTCACAACTGCAAGTTGGAAATACCCCACTCCAATCAGAACTGTCACAGGTATTTTTATTCTGTGCGTATTCGTTTCGCTTGGAATTCCCTGCCAGCCAATTTGTTAAGCTCAAACACTTTTTCTATATTTCAAATAAAACTAGACGATTTCCTGAGAGCCAATCCAAATTATGCCCAGAACTATTTATAGTCTATCGTTACCAGAATTATTTTGATTTTGAAATTTTTCTACACACATATACACATATACACTTGTACCTATAGATCAACTGCATGGCTATTGTAAATTAATTGCTTTTTCAACCATAAAATCTTGAATCTTGACTTGCTGCTAAAATTTTCTCTCAATGCGAATTACGCACGGAATAACAATATTAACCTCAGCCTCACAAACCCATGTACCACAAGGTGAAGTGCTGTATGATGCGCTTATTATCGCTTATTTGAAAGGATAACTTCAG
This sequence comes from Atriophallophorus winterbourni, assembly GCA_013407085.1. Classification (NCBI taxonomy): domain Eukaryota; kingdom Metazoa; phylum Platyhelminthes; class Trematoda; order Plagiorchiida; family Microphallidae; genus Atriophallophorus; species Atriophallophorus winterbourni. The sequence continues at coordinate 34,403 of JACCGJ010014507.1, forward strand.
TTAGGTTGAGAATTTGAAATCTTTGATAGCGTTACCTTCAATAAATGTTCCATATCCCTCAGACGGATGCTATTCTGAAAATTGATTTATCGTTCTCAACATGAGGATGACTCCAGAATTATTTAGATTTCCTAATATTTTAAAATTTCGAATCCAAATTAAATCGTTTCCATGAATAACTTGCTTGCTGATTCATGAGCATAATAATGTTTATATTTTTTTAACTTCATATATTTTCCGTTGATTTAACAGGTGAAAAGAATCAACAACAACAACAACCAAACCTCAGCTCATCCAAAAGCGAGCGTTAATTTGTGAACCTGCCAGTTGTAGCAAACTCAACTGCTGAGCCAAATTGCAAACGTTTTCAAGGAGAATGTTTCAAGCAGCGTAAAAAATACATGGCTGAGAAACAATTTGAAATAATTTAGTGTTTTTTAAATTCCTTTAAAACAACAACAAAAATTTGAAATTAATCGTGCTCAAATGAGGTTAAGGAATTTTCAGTATGATATGCAAAAAACCTGGATTCTAAACCGGTTATATCTATTAAAATTAATTAATGTAGTAAAGAGAATTATTCTAAATATTCCACAGGGTGCGGCTGACGAATGCATCGGAAAGAGCTCTCGTTTACTGAGTATGAAACTCTATAATTGATGGTGTGATATGTTGGGTGATTTAGTAATTAAACACTATCTATTGGGCTGCGTTTCACACGACATAATATGCCTATTGTTGTGGAACAATCTCTACGATAGCGTTCACAGCAATAGGTATTATAAGGATATTTGTCTGCTTTTGCATGCATGTTGTGAGATCCAAATTTACCTACAAAATATCTCTAAGTTCAGAGATTACAAAATGTTTACTAAGTGAGTAGTCACGATCAAGTTCTTCCAAACTCGTAAAAGCAAGTTCGCGTTTATTCGGATCTCGTTTTCAAATGTCAAATTGCGGGCTGCCAAACGAGGTACATTTTACATACATCTGGTCACATAAGGTGATTTTTGAAAATTAACATTTTCCATTCAGTGTACTTGAGACAACCCGATTCAGCGATGTACTATTAGTTTGGAAACTCGTCCTGCTGAATAATTTTTAAAGATATTCCACAATTTTATATATTTGTAGCATATAGAAGTTCGAAATTTGACGAATACTCTTTAGATGCAAATCATTTAGCTCCCGATCATGTCTCGCGTGGATAAGGGAAATCATTAATATAGTTAGCTGAAAGTAACTCGTGCGCCAACGTCTATTCAAGAAAGTGTTAATTGACAAATATGCGAAAAGCAACCGTTTTGCGTTGTCCTTTTTAAATACATCTTCCTATTCAATTTGTTTCGAATTTGAATGGAAAAAAAAATTGTGGCGAAAACAATCACGGGATTGTAATTCATCAAAAATTAATTTAGCAACACCAATCAAAGCAAAGTAACGAATATTTGTTCGTGCAAATAATAATTTCCAACACGGTTTCTTTGGAAAATTCACACGATAATAAGTTAATTTTTCCAAAAACAGTTTGACTTGACTTACTTGACTTAATCCCTTGAGTTCCTGGAGGAACATAAGTCCTCGGCAACTTGTCTTCATTTTGGTCTGTCCATAGCAGCTAGTTTGATGTCGTTCCAGTTAAGTCCACACTTGCGGATTTCTTCTTCACACGAACGCTTCCAAGATAGACTTGGGCGTCCGACCCGTTTCTTCCCGATTCGGTTCCATACCAGAGCATGACGCGTGATGTGATCATAAGGTTTCCGCAAGGTGTGCCCAACCCATCTCCATTTTCTTCTACTGATCTGTTGGGTGATCGGGTCCTCAGCAGCAATCTGCCACAGATCTTGATTCCTTATCTTTTCTGGCCATTTTACCCCAATGATTTGACGAAGGCAATTATTGTGGAATGATTGCGAGCAGCCAGAAGACTTTGCTGTCACTCGCCAGGTTTCCGATCCATAGAGTAGCACGGATTTGACGTTGCTTCTGAATATACGGAGTTTCGTGCGTTTTGATAGAACCTTTGATTCCCAAATGGGTTTCAAAGCTATTAAAGCGTATCTTGCTTTGCCGATTCTGGCGACCATGTCTTCGTCCGTGCCACCACTTATTGAAACTATGCTGCCGAGGTAGACGAATTGCGCAACGTATTTCACTGCTTTACCATTGATGGTGATTGATAAGTGTTTATCAGTTAGCACACGGATGACTTCTGTTTTTTCGGTATTCACGCGTAGTCCTGCATATGAAGCAAAGTGTGCTAGTCTATCGGTGTTTCTCTAAAGACGTTGGCGGTCACGTGATATCAAGCAGACATCATCAGCGTATCCCAGATCCTCCAAATGGTCGGATTCCTTCCAATCGATATCGTTCCTCTCACCTTGTACTGTCTGTTTTATTATCCAGTCTATTACCAACAGAAAAATCATTGGGGACAACAGGTATCCCTGGCGAACGCCAGTCTCAACTGCAAATGGATCGGTCAGTCTTCCGTTGTGAATTACCTGACAGGAGGCACCTTCATACAGCTGCTTTATGAGGTCCATGTACAGCGGTGGGACCCCATAGTGTGACAAAAGCTTCCATATGAATTCGTTGTCCAGACTGTCGAAGGCCTTCTCAAAATCTATGAAGTTGAGGCAAAGAGGCGATTGCCATTCAATGCTTCGCTCATTTAATATGCGGAGGGTCGCAATTTGGCCGATACCAGACTTTTGTTTTCTAAAGCTCGATTGCTCTGGCCGTAACATTTGATGGATAGCGTCGCGCAAACGTATAAGGATGATGCGTGTAAGTACTTTACTAGGGACTGAGAGCAGCACGATACCTCGCCAGTTTTTGCATAGCCTCAGATCCCCTTTCTTCATAAGTTTGACCAAATGACCTCTCTTCTAATCATTTGGAACCCGTCTTTCTGACCAGATTTTCTGCAGCAAAGGAAGTAACATATCAGCCGAGGTGTCCAAAACAGCCTTCAGAACTTCTGGTGGAATCCCATCTGAACATGGTTCTTTGCCATTCTTCAGCGATTTTAAAGCAAAAGGATCTCATTTAGACCGGGGGGTCGGTGTTTACGTCTAGCAAATTTGCTGCAGGTGAGATGTCAGTGACTGAAAATGGTGCTGGTCGATTTATATTACCTTCACTGTCCTTTACTATTTTGCCGTAAGGTATTTTTCTTCCTGATAGGGTTCTGGTTATCTTGTAGACGGTGTTGAGTTCTCTCTTTTCTGCTGCATTTCTCGCCTCCGTTGCCAGCATTTCATAGAATCGCCTCTTGTCACTTCTGGCACTTCGTTTCACGTCTTTATTTAGGGAGCCGTATTGTTCGATCTGTTGGATTTTCTGCTTGGTGTCTTTACACAGGAGGATCTGTTATTTCAGCTGCCTTCTCGAGTTGATCAGTGTCCAAGTCTCACTCGAGATCCACTCTTTATCTTTCTTTACCCGTTTGCCAATTACGTGCTTACAAGTGTCTTGCCAACAGTTTTTCAGAGCGGTCCAGTGTTGATTTATTGGGAGTTCAGGGGTTAGGTTGTTAAGCGATTCGAATCTGTTTTTCAGCGAGTTTGAGAAAATCTCTCTTTGTACGCTCTTCCCTTAGTTTTTGCGTGTGATACTTTGCACTTGGCCGACTGCCGGTTTTGTGGATGGCTCTCAACTTGATTACAATTGTGACCATAAGAAGGTAGTGGTGTGAAGCAACATCCGAACCTCGCATTACGCGTGTATCAACGAGATTATGTCTCCATTTGAATCGATAGGTGATCGATTTGATTGGCAGTAACACCATCAGGTGATGTCCAGGTGGCCTTGTGGATTTTCCGGTGTTGAAAGATGCTGCCTCCGATGACCAGATCGTTGAGCGCGAAAAAATCTGCGAAAAGTTCACCGTCTTCATTCATTTCACCTAGAACATGCGTACCCATCACAGATTCTCTCCCTGTGTTGTCTGGAAACAATTTCGCGTTCATGTTACGGATCAAAAGCTTGATATCTCGATTAGGTGCCTTGTCTAGGACAGACTGCAGACGCACGTAAAATTCGACTCAAGGCTAGCATTGTTTGTGGACGCATAACATTGAATTACCGTCACATTTCTCCCCTTGGAGTTGAATCTTTCTGTGATTATCCGTGAGTCAACGGGTTCTTAACCAATGAGAGCGCGTGCAGCTATTGGGGATAGAATAATGGTGACGCCTTCTGAATGACTTTGGTTCTCATCTTCATGACCTGAGTACATAATCCGTTCCCCAGATGTCAAAACCAACATACCAGATCCATTCCATCTACTTTCACATATTCCCAGCAGTTGTATACCATACCTATGCTTTTATTTCGTGACCTGTGCAAACATTTCGGTCTCATACGTCGTACGGACTTTCTATGTGGCAATCTTTGTTGTTGCTTTCATCGACAGAAGATTCATCTGCTGACTGGCTTCCGGTGGGCTTACACCAGTCTGCTTCATTTTTACCTCAGATGAGGTTTCATCTCGATTCGAGCATGGAGACGTTACTTTGGTATGACATGTTGCTCTGGTTTCAGTAGCGGTTTGAGGTTTTCACAGAGTGGGGTTGCTGACCCCGCGTCTAACCCTCCTCCTTTTGCAGATGGGCTTGGGACCGTCCTCGGCGGAGTATTGTGATTGTGTAATCCGCAGGAAGCGGAGGTTTGGAGTCATGATTTCCATCCCCTAGATAAACTGCTCTTTCGAGCTGACGAGCTCCATCTATCTGAAGCGAGCTGGTTCTTAGGCACCAGTCACCCGCCTCCGCCGCTTCTCCTGTCAGTAAAATCAGATCCGCTACGAGCAGGCCAGGAGTTTGGCTTCGGTTGTCAGAAGATATTTGAGACGCACGCCGTATGGGAGCATTTTGTAGGTAGCGGTAGCTTATCCCCACCACCACCCCGGGCTGTGACTACCTTGGGAACCAAAAAACAGTTTAGGTAATTATAAATATAATCCGAAAATCATTTGACAGATTTGGCACATGGGAGAACATTGCTCCAAAACAGAATCAATAATGGATTATTAAACATACGTATAACCGGTTTCATTTGAGAGAGTAATTTGCTTTCATATCCTCTAGAATTTGGAATATCAAGGTTTCTGGTTAAATGTAATGAAAATATTTCGAAACATTCAGATTACCTTCAATGGTATTCAATCATCGTTTTAAGCTTATTAGCTACTCATGAGTAAAAGACTACGTTGATACTGTATTATTTCAGCCGATTTTATTTGGTCCTAATTTAAAAAAACAGGCTTATATTTTATATCGGTAGCTTTAATTTGAAATCAATGATTCGAAGTATAATGAACAAAATAGATTGGTTATAATGTTTTGCTATTAGCGCACTCAATGTTATTATTCCTTCCGTGTATTAAAGTATGTAATTTATGTGTTTGTGCAGTTTATATTATTCCTTTCGAAATATTGATTAATTTCATATTCTCTATCTTGCGGTTCTTTCATTAAGTTCATTATCATGCTGTGCTTTATATCTTTGGAGTACTTGAATTAGCTTTTTAAGTTATATTAGAAACTATTAATGGTACCATAATTACACTTGATATTACAACCAAATTGGTTTGTTATGAACAATATGTTAATATAAAGCTGCGCATATATTAACAGCAACGTTCAATCAGTCTCACCGTACTCATGGTATGAATTGTCTTCACGAGTTGCGATCAACTAGCTCTTGACGGGTAACTTCATAGGCATTGTGTTAAGCGTCGTCTTCACAAGCTGGGGAAGATCATATACTGCTTTCGCACAGCACACACTGTGCGTGCAACGGACACCGGTTGGCTGAGTATTATTATTTGCAGTATACGCAACAGGAGAGACTTTTCATCTTGATTCAGAATGTTTAGTCATTTATTACAATGTGAAGCAAGAACTAGTCATGTACTTACTATTTGTATCCACGGTTTAGCATCGACCGAATATGGCTAACAGCAACTTTAAGATACTATAGAAATTTAGCACTAACTTTCTTTTTATGCTTGATTCTATGTGTAAAATAACAGCATTTATTTTGACGCGTTTAAGATTGCAATCGCAGTAGCGAATGTAAAGTGAACCTAGGCAAATTTTGTTTTAGATTGGTTCATGTTTTGGCGCACGTGGAATTTTCCATATGAACAATCTCCCGAAGAAACATTCATGGGTCCTAATCTGCGAAGCAATCCAGCATGACCATTTAACGAGAATAAAACTGCTGCTTACAATATCGCACGCTGCTCAAACTTGAAGTAATAATTATTGACTTAGCGAAAATACATGTTATCACAGAAACCAACGCATGTCGAGAATAAGTGTTGTATGACGTCACTTATGAACGACAATCGACTATCCCATTGTAATTTGTAATTATGTAAAACGATTAGTCAAATTGAATGAAAAATAACTTAAATTCCTATGAGCAAATAACGTTTTTTAACCGGTGAATAATTTATCCGAATATCAGATCAATAGCTGTAGCAATATCTTTTGCTAGAAGTGAAGCTTTCCGCGAGTTATTAACGTAAAATCTTTAAACTTTTTGAGTGTATGTAGAATGTTCTAATTTACATACTTTACAAACACTGATTATAAAGATAAATCGCGAGTTTATAAAGTATTATTAATTAACAATAACGTTTCGTTATAGTTGAATATTATGTTGATCAATGTCTGTAGTACACGAAAGCTGAAGCATGTAGCTATTTAAATTCCCGATTAATAATAAATTGTTATACATTTCTATAAGCTTGGAGAATATTTTTTGGTTCAAATTTAAATTTATCTTCAATTCTATATAAAAAATATTGAAAACACAATTGCGCGCAACTTTGACACTTACCCTATTCGTACCCTGATTATTCTATTGTAAATGTCGTGAATTCAAAGATATGGTTTTCAAGCTCTTACTTGCGTTTACGTAAACCAAATTAATTGTTTATCAACCACTTTGCCAGATAATCTCTATCTGGATATAACACATTACACACAGTTATCATAAAACAAACGTGTTGCAACACCGACCCCATATCCTCATGAAACATTCAACGAAATCACAAATATATTCTTCGACCGAAGGCAAAAACCTTTATTTACCAGCTGTTTACACTCACAGTGAACAGAAGCTCTTCAGTTATTCACTTATTATCCGAAACAAACACAGCCACATCGTCAATACAAATTTTATTCAACCAAAATCCAAAGAATACAGTAATATTAATCATGAACACACTTCAAACGCATTATATAACACCCATACCTTGGAAAAGTGAAGATATCTACCGCAGAGACTGCAGTGATCAACTGATTCGGAACAGACCAAATAACCAATCTCGATTTACATCATTCCTCTGTTAGTTTCTTTCGTTTGGGTTGGGTGTTAGCAATTTTTGCTATTATTACTTGAATACTCTCAGTCGCGTCTGGGTATTCACAGGAGGTTGGGTCTCATCATTCATCACTAATAGCTACATACACACGACTCTCGTACCGGAAGTAAGTTGAACAACACATTTTGTCAGTGACATATTAAAAAGAAGCAAAATGAAAATTCAATTTGCGGCAAGCCATGATTAATCATTAAATCGTTAAACTTGGATTGTCACATTTCACACTCGTTACCAGATTATCTGTTATTCGCTGAATTGAGAATGTTTAATCAACGGAAACGTGTATTGAATTTCGGAATGCAAAGACCTTGTGTCTTATCAAAATAAAATTCGACAACTCAGTTGAAGTTATTGACAGATGTTTCAAGTCTGTTTCTTTGTGAAGTTCTCAGGATTCTCCGTAAAATGATAAAAATTAACTTTGAGAAGTTGAACCAAGATGTCATTTTCTACAATGAAAAAATTCATCAAACAAGAAGAGAATGATTTGGTTCTTGTTACATTGTGACACTAAAGAATTGAATGAAATTTAGAAATTTGGAAACAAAATCTTAAAAGAATTTCACGGTTTAAAATATACATAAAAACAATAGTGCATTGAATAGATTATATGTCAAAATAAACCTTTATAAATGGAAACACCAATTTAACGTTCAAGCCTTATCTCCGTATAAATAAAAACATTATTATAGTTTGAATGACCAATTCTGCGTGCTCAGTCGTATTGCATTATGATAGATTTTTAATACATTCTATCTCAACTAAAGAGAAATTAGCGGTTTATACGCTTGTTAAATTCCGCATCAATGTTTCTTAAAAAAGTTTTTTTAAAATGAATACCAAATGCAATCACGTAAATACAAATTGCGACAAAATTGACAAAATTATAGATGACTCGTTTTGTTACCTATAATGAATAATTTGCGATACAATAACTTTGAACATTGAATATTCATGTATGATATTCAAATCTACAACCACAGTGAACAAACGATATGCGTCCATAGTCTCATATTCATAAATCTGAAATCTTATTAGGAAATCTTCTGCGAAGAAAATAGCTTTAGCGTATATTCTTAATACCTGAGAAAAATTGTTTCCGAGGCTACACATATATATCGTATAAGATATATAATATAATATATAATATATATATATATATATCCTCAAGAATTGCCACGCGTACAAATCGTATAAATTCTTTCTGAAAACACCCACAGAAAAATTTTTAGTTGGCGAATAGTGAGCCGAATATTCGATTGCTAATGTGTGTATTCACTCAATAGATACTGTGTAATGTAAATGTGAAAACATAATAGCCTTAATGATTTAAATATTTTAAACTTTACTAATGGTTACATTTTTACCTCCACAAAATTTAGCAGAATACATATAGGTAATTATATAGACCCCGATTATACAAGTTAAGAGATAACCTTTCTTAAACACTTCACTAATGTCTTTTATCTAATGTAATGTGTTACTCACATCCCACGAAATAACACTCCACTACCGGTTTATGGCTGTTTGACTTCAGCAAGTGGAGACAGTTAGATTAGTTTCAGTGAGCCTTGAAACAGTGGATAAGTGATAAACAAAGTTTTACTCGAATGCCACTGTTACATAGAGTTCGTACAACAAACCACGATGTTCAAACACAGAATCACAAAGTGATTCGTAGTCAAGAACGCAAGGCGTTTATGGATGGCCAAGATAATGTGTTGTGATTCTGTGTTTGAACAACTTGATTCCTTGTACGAACCCTGTGTAACAGTGGCATTCAAGTATAACATTGTCTTTTAATTAGACTTTCTAACTGCTTAAATGTTGCTATCAACTCACCATAGAGAAACGTATTGAGATGGAGGCTGATTTCCATTTTAGATAAATGACCCTGTCAGTTTAGGTAACACAGCCACGATAGAGTTAGGAGTAGCTGTAAATCATCTTGATTTATCTCATCTGCAGCTGTCATACTCTAACTACGTAATGCTCAAAAATTCGAAGGGTGCTCCGTAAATGGACACCATTCAGTTCAACAAATTTTGCGCTGCAAAACATCGTTTGTTGCAGCATAGTTTACCCATAACAAAGAATGTCTGTTCCACATTATGCACTCAAGTATGAACCCATGATTAGTATGTTCCATAAATTTACACGCCCAACTTAAATAATATTGAACAGACAAAATAACCTTAAAGGAAGATGTTTTTGATGTTTCTAGGTTATTCTTTGTATAAGTTGCTAATAAGATAAAAGCTAAACCTTGCGGATAGTTTTCAATAGTGATTTATTAATATTTTTCGACTAAACCCGAATTTTGTTTGACAGTTGGGCCAAGAATCATGCTCGTCACAACTCAGGCAATAAAATCAACTAATGAAACTAAATATTTTTTATGTCGCACATATTAAAGACAGTTTGAAATTTTGAATAAAGATGCTTTTCGCAGAAGTTGTCACTAACCAAATTTAAAATAACGTAATGCTACAGACACTGCGATTAAAATAAACCGTCAGAATTCGTGCATTACAATTGTTATTTGGTTTTGCATGGCAAGGCTAGTACCACGCAGGCGAAGCTATTTAAATCATTATGTTTCTAAAGAAAAGAATAATCTCCATAGTGCTAGCTATGTCCGATTTCAGTTTTTTTCATGTTTTTTAATGTTGGTTTATTTCCTCGCGTATCCGGTGTTTACCATTTTATCACATTTTTTTTTCGTAATTTATTGTTCAGATATTCTTTCGGAAACGGTTATCAAGAATTCACAGTGCAATTCTGTTTAAAATTACATTCAAAATATAACTTCATTTACTAATTATTTTAATGATTTCAGTTTTGTTGAATCGAATCTTTAGCTGATGACATTGAAAATACGAATATTCGATTGTGGTGAGTGGTTTCAGATCTGCTTGACATATCAATCTTAAAATCATTTTCGACATCGTGCGTCTTCATGGAGTCAAATTAACGAGATAATTTATTGCGATCAATTTCGTATTTAGGACATTCTTCCTTATAAACTCTATCAGAATTTTGAAAGTAATTTCTCCACATAGCAATTCCAAAAATAGATTTTTAATCTTAATCAAATGAGACCAATTTCAAATAACGACAGCCCTTTTTATCAAATTTATCATTGTATAATTTATCTCGGACTTATGCAAATATGAGAAAAGATCAGCGAAATGAACGATTTTCGGATACACCATTTTCAGTGATTTGTGTCAGAGATGCTTTTTAAAAATTAGGTTATATTGTCTTTTACGTAAATCATCCTTAGTTGAGAATTCTCACGCAAATCAGATCAATTTCGATAGAGTGCTCAGAGTTCGACAGCTGAGTGTTTATATTTTTGAATTGATATAAATAGTATGTGACCAAGAATAATCATTTTCCCAGCTTTGCTTGCCACTTTTCCATTAGTAATTCAATAAGAGATTGCACGATTCTAGCATCCATTAGATCGCGATTAATCAATTAATATGCTTGATAAATTTGAAGGTTTAATGCTATATATATGCTTTGAGTTGTACATTTCCTTGAAACGATTGTTATTGACTTGCTATTGTATGAAACATGTTTCACCTGTTTTGATATTGATTCATCGATTACCAAATGATGCATCAATTCAGCAATGAGAGGAATATGCTAATTTTCACAAAACTAATGATTCGGGTGTCTGGATATGCTCCAGTATAAGAAACTCACTTCAAACTAACAGTGCCTTTAAAAAGCAACACGTGTTCTAAATGTACTCAAACGGGTATTCGGGAAATTTTCGCCCAAGTTATTTCCAAGGATCATAAATGCATACTTGAGACCATTCATGGAATACAATGTGCAGTCATGGTCTCCGTGGCTCAAGAAGGATGAAAAAATAATGCAGCAAATCTATCACCGCTCGGCAAAACGCGTTCTCAGCATCCAAAACAAACCATATAAAAAAGGTTAGCTTAATTGTATCTGTTCGACATTTTCTATCGAGGAATCAGAGGAGATCTTATCTTAATTTACAAAACATTCCATACTCTGAACCATTCCTTACAGGATTTAATAACGCGAAGGGATACAAGAAATTATCGGCCCAATGAATATGTGCTGGTCGTACCCCATTCCCGCCTGAACTGTAGAAGGAACTTTTAATCTGTCCGTGTCTTTTTCACTTGAAACCGATGTTTACGCCACTAGCTTGCATGAATTTAAAACGACATTTTTATTGCATTATTCGTTTCTAAAACACAAATATACTGTTTAATCTACTTATATATATTTTTATACACTTAAATTTCAATGTTTACCATCCTATGGTTGTAGTTAAGCTCGTTTCTTTTTAGACCATTAAGAACCTTGAATTACCTTGAATCCTATTTCACATTGTTTCGAACAAAATGAAATAATACTGGGTGAGTTAAATTGAAATGCTCACTTTAAAATATTCATGTTTCAATTAATTTTAAAGACATCTGATAAAAACGGCTATTTAAAAACAAATTTTTAGACGACAGAAAGTCCAGACCTTGTAAGCCGCATCTATTTGTATCGAAAACATAGAACAGGAGAACGTCAGTTGAAGAACTCCAGTCCCAGTGATTACAGGTGGTACATTATCCACTAGGTGCTTGAACTGGTAATAGTAGGAGCACATGGACTGGTACGCATACGCACTGTGTATGGTAAATTGAGTATCTGACACTGAGCTTTTCGGCATAATATGAAAATTTCTGTTGTACTTCGGCAGAATAATTTAAAGGCCAATTATATGCAGTGTGTGAAATAATATTTAGCCAAGTTTATTGTTCGGACTACTAACATATATCAGCAAATATATTTCTCCAAAGAGAAATGTCAAGTAAAATTTTTAGCGTGTTTTGAGACTAAATTTTCTCCATTTTCGACCAGAATAGTTGATCACGTCTGCGAGACACTTGAAACAATACGTAGATTTGCAAAGGGTCTATCAATTTGTCCCGTTTGAAATTTTGTTTCTTTATTACAAACACATGTAGAGACTAAAAAAGTGTAGTGTGTGAGAACGGACTCCGGTCACCCTATATTTGAGACATTGAATTGTGCCAGCCAAAATTCGATTAATAAAGGATTCTGCTGTTTGAATCAAAAATGGACACTAGAATCACCACTGTTTGTCCAGTATTGCATTTAACAGTGAACGTTTTGTGATTCCGCTTCACTTACAAATCACAACGCATAGTTAGGTAGGCGTTATAGGTTAATTTACATTTGCATCATAGAACTGACCTTCATTGTTCAAAGTAGGTGAACAGCTATATTAAATACATATGGCAAGAAGGCATTGTATAACAAAAAAAGTGACACGATCAAACATGTTGCCACAGATGGATCCGTTAAGTTCCAGATTATTTCAATCAGGCGTTTCGAAAATATTTACAACCTGCTTCAGGAGTGCAAAAATACCGTCAACGAATATTAAAAAAATATGTATGCAATCGTAAAGTTTATTAGTTACCGGAAAACAACAAGTCCAAATCTATTATATCGAATTTTATCGAACGTTCCTATAATTGGTTCAGTGCACGAAATATCGTAATGTCATGTTGGTCAACTCAATAATTCGCACGTTTCAAGGTCGAACATTTAGACATTAAATAGAGGTGATTTATTGGAAGAATGGTAAATCAAGAGTGTTAAACATGGAACCCGGACTATTAGCAAACCTTTCTCCGGCATCATTAGCGGTTACGTTTGTGATGATGTAAGTTGAACAATTGATGATATCGACATGGTTAGACATTGATGTGATACATTTATAAATTGGATGGATATGTATAATTATAATGGAGAAGTGGGACATTTTTCAAAAAATTCTAATATAAACCCTAAGAAGGGAAAATTAATTGAACAATTATTTTAGAAATCATCACCATTTTTTGTGAAAACATATAATCCTCATGTAAGCGAATTTTAAACGAAATCCAATGCGGCCTTAAGTATGAAATCAGTAAACGTTTATTAAAGTTTTTAGCCCTTGTACATGCGAAATATCGTAAATGAAATTCGGACTAATGCAACATAGATTTCAATTTATCCTCGCTTCAAAAAAAGTTTTCAGTTTCACGTGAAATCACATCGGTTTGTTTGATACTTCGTATATTTGTTATTACTAAATATACTATTCGGATTAATAAATAGTTAAAACAATCGTTTGTGGGGATAAGAAATCACCGTTATTGGAACAAAAAGGATTAACGTCATCACATTATGTATGTTCATATTACCATTGATTTACAATGACAGATACAATTGTTGGAATAAAAAATGACAATTATAACCGAAATGTTTTTTTTGGATCGTTTGGGGAATCATGTTCATCAAAAGAAAGTTTTCTCAAATCAAAATTGCATATGTATTGCGAAATCGCGAGATTGTGCAAGGCAG